>PVIR01011847.1:0-46189 GCA_004026965.1 Petromus typicus | reverse complement strand
TACTTTGATTTAGATTTATTTATCATGAAGTCCCGTGTTACATGACATCACTGAACATAAAATTAGGGTAGAAACTTATTTCACAGTATTAACATTTTAAATGAGGAAAGCCGTAAATTATAAAATAGTCTAGAACAAGCTATTCTGTAGCCTGGCTGCTCTGGTATTTTATCGGGAGCCATCCCTCGTACTGTTAGGCATGCGTGTCGAGTGTGTCGCAGTCTAAACTGCTGGCACACAGCCGAGCCGTCAGGGACCAGGTGAAGTGTTCTCAGTGAGGTGCACTTCTGCTGTCACTTATGTTTTCAAGTGGCCTGTGAAACTTCCACACCGGCTGGCTGACCGTAGATAATGCAAGCCGGTGTCGATGGACCTGGGATTGGGGTCACCTGGCATTTAAAAGTGGGCCTGGGGACCTGTGTCCCCCCGCAGCATACTTTTCATATGTGTAATGAAGCAGGCGACACAGGGCCTGGTAAGCTTGTCTTGTGTTCTGTGTTGGTGTCTACTGCTAGGTAGCAAAGTCACGTCTCTGCGTGCCAGGCGTGTGTTCTGCTGCTGAGCTTCGCCCTCCACCTGATACTGCGGCAGTGCTGTAGCTGTTCAGTGTGTTACACGACACACCCCACAACTCTCTTTGAAGTGACACCAGGAAAGCTGGAAAGTGATGGTCCTCTTTGGTCTCGAGCGCTTTCACTTCTTTACAAGGATAATATACATGTGTATAGTGTGAAAATACAAAGGAATGAACTCTGTTTTCACCACAGTCCGTATTTAACAATCAGCGTTTGCCATTCTGGTCTCACCTGCCTCCTGTCTTCCTCCTTTCCCGATCTACTTTTATTTATTTTTGTGTTGATGGTGCTGGAGGTTGAACATGTCCTTGAGCATGCTAGGTTGTAAGGTTTTTACAGCAGATTTTTTTTTTCTCTGAACGTAAATCTTTGGTGCTATGCTGTTTCACACATTTACAGATAGGTTTTTTGGCATTTACCCTGATAAGCAAGTACCATTCTTATTAGTAACATATATCCACTAATATCTAACAACAGCTTTATTTTGAAAATTGTACAGTAATCTGTTAAATATCTTTTTATTTTTTTAAGTTTTTTTTTTTTCAGACAGGGTCTCACTTTGTAGTTCAGGCTGGTCCTGAACTCAGCCTCGAACTCAGCAATCCTCCTGTCTCTGCTTCCCAAGTGCTAGGATTATGGGTGTGAGCCGCCATGCCTGGCATTGTGGTATGTGGTTCTGATTGCTGGTGGTCATGAGTCACTACGCCCGATATTGTTGTGGTTACCGGGGATGGAACCTGGGATCTTGAGCTTGCAAGGGCAGGCACTGGAACCACTGAGCTAAATCCCCAGCCCCTGTTAAATATCTTTTTAGAATTATTTAATTGAAAAAATGAGTAACTTTTTCAAGGGTCAGCACTGAGGATTAAACGGAGGGCTTTGCGTACGCTAGGCAGCTCTGAATTCCCAAAACCCTTTTCATTTTTTGTTTTGAGATGGCATGCCCAAGCAGGACCAGGACTTGAGATCCTCTTGCCTGACTTTCCCTAAGTGCTGGAATTATAGTCATTTACCACCATAGCTGAGTAAAACTAATACTTTTATTTGCTTTTTACATTTTTTTTTTTCCCTTTTTCTGAGACAGAGTCTCGCTTTGTAGTTCAGGCTGGTCCTGAACTCAGCCTGAAACTCAGCAGTCCTCCTACCTCTGCCTCCTGAGTGCTGGGATTACAGGTGTGAGCCACCCCGCCTGGCACTGTGATACTGGTACTAATTGCTGGTGGAGTGAGTCACCACACCTGGCATTATTGTATGTGGTTATTGGGATGGAACTGGGGACCTTGCATTTGCAAGGCAGTAGCCGCCTGAACTGCTGAGCTAAATTCCTGGATCTTACTCTTTAAATTTGAAAAATTACATGGTACTGAGAATTAAAATGAGAGTTCTGCTCATGCTAGGCAAGCAGTTGACCACTGAACTATATTATATCCTCCTAGCCAGAAAAAGGAATATTTTAATTATAAGACTTAGTTCAAAGCCCAAGCCAAGCCCGGTTTGATGGCCTGCTCCTCTAGTTGCAGTACTTAGGAGGCTGAGGCAGAAGGATCATTTGAGCCGAGGAGTTTGGGACCAGCCCAGGCATCATACAAAGATCCCTGTCTCAAATGCAACACGACACAAAGCAGTCAGACCAAAGATTTAATAGTTTGCTAATCTGCCGTGGTGGACCACACCTGTGGTCACAGCACTCAAGAGGCTGAGGCAGGAGGATTGCGTGAGTTCAAGGCCAGCCTGGGGTACTAAGTGAGTTCAAGACCATCCTGAACTATATAGTGAGACCGTATGTCAAAAAAAACAAAAAAGTCAGATTTATTAGTTTGTTTATTAAGTTGTAATTAGCTTGTTAACTTGTTTTTCCTTGGGGATTTAGATACAAGTCTTAAAGATGGCCTTTTCCATGAATTTAAGAAATTTGGCAAGGTGACTTCTGTGCAGATCCATGGAGCTTCAGAAGAGAGATATGGTCTGGTGTTCTTTCGACAGCAAGAGGACCAAGAAAAAGCGCTGACTGCATCAAAAGGAAAGCTTTTCTTTGGTATGCAGATTGAAGTAACAGCATGGATAGGGCCAGGTAAGAGATAGCGTACATGCGCTGTGTTGACTTAAAGAGTGTAGGAGATCGTTCTTAGGAGAATGACAACAGACTTGCTGCGAATTCCAAACATACTTACGTGTTAATATTGTTTGAGAAACTCCATTAGATGAGATTTGTTTCCATTATATACAGCATAGATTGGATCTGTTATTCTGGGGTACCTGAGTGTTTTGAGTGTGGCCCTGTTGACAATTTCAAGAGAATGTTTTTTGTTTGTTTGTTTGTTTGTTTGAGACAGGGTCTCACTCTGTGGTTCAGGCTGGCCCTGAGCTCAGCCTCAAACTCACATCACAGCAATCCTCCTGCCTCTGCCTCCCGAGTGCTGGGATGACAGGCGTGAGCCACCACGCCCGGCACTGTGGTATGTGGTACTGATTGCTGCTGGGCGTAAGTCTCCATGTCCAGTATTGTACGTGGTTAACTGGAGGATCCAACCCGGGCCCTTGCGCTTGCAAGACAGGCACTGGAACCACTGAGCTAAATCCCTGGCCCTACACATTTCTATTTTGAGGCAAGGTCTTGCTATGTAGTTCAGGGATTGAACTCGGGCCCTTGTGCTTGCGAGACAGGTGCCGGAACCCCTGAGCTATATCCCCGGCCCTTAACTAGGATATTTCATTATAAAAAATAGAAGCTGTAAGAAACATTCAGCCTTTTTCTGTTTGTCATTAAGGATCATACAACACCAAAAGAAGATATTTTATTAAAGTTGTTTTAATACACCTATTTTTTTTATGTAGAAGTCCTGCATTTAGATTGTTAGGTTATTGTATTTATTAGTTATTCACTAGTATTATATTAATTAGTAACATGAAATACAAAATATGATAAAATTTTGAAAAAATAAATGAAATTAATGAAGCTAGACTTCTTCTTCTTTTTTTTTTTGAGACGGTCTCGCTTTGTGGTTCAGGCTGGCCCTGAGCTCAGCCTCAAACTCACATCACAGCGATCCTCCTGCCTCTGCCTCCCGAGTGCTGGGATGACAGGCGTGAGCCACCACGCCCGGCACTGTGGTATGTGGTACTGGTTGCTGCTGGGCATAAATCTCCATGCCCAGTATGGTATGTGGTTACCGGGGATCGAACCCGGGTCCTTGCACTTGCAAGACAGGTGCTGGAACCACTGAGCTAACTCCCCGGCTCCGAAGCTAGACTTCTTAGTTGAGGTTTTTTAGTGTTTTAAATATGTTGGTACATTTTAGGTATATAGTGTGATGTCATTCTTCACTAGAATTTTGTAGCTGTACATAACATTTTCAGTTGAGTCTTTAAAAATAACATTTCAGATTGTTCACAGCATCAGGCTGGAGATTTAGCTCAGTGGTTCCGGCGACTGCCTTGCAAACACAGAGGCCAGGGTTTGATCCCCAGTAACCACATACAGCAATACTGGGCATGGAGACTCACGCCCACCAGCAGTTAGCATCATATACCACAGTGCCGATGTGGTGGCTCATGCCTGTAATCCCAGCACTTGGGAAGCAGAGGCAGGAGGATTGCTGTGAGTTCAAGGCTGAGCTCAGGACTAGCTTGAACTATAAAAGTGAGACCCTGTCTCCCAAATAAATAAATAAATAAGATGTTCACCGTATTTCATTTTGTATTTGTGTACATTATTTCAGAGTTATTTAAATGTAGCTTTTCCCAGATATATAAATATACATTAAAACTCTTCTCAGTTTTATTTTGCCCCTATTCTACTTACAGAAACGGAAAGTGAAAATGAATTTCGTCCTTTGGATGAAAGGATAGATGAATTTCATCCCAAGGCAACAAGAACTCTTTTTATTGGCAACCTTGAAAAAACCACTACTTATCATGACCTTCGGAACATCTTCCAGCGCTTTGGAGAAATTGTGGTATGTTGCTTTAATAATGAAAACAATATTAGATCATTGTCATAAATACAGATCATGTTTGACAAGATGGTGTTGAATGGTGTCATGATTTCTCATTTGCTCTATTGTTTTTTTGTTTTGTTTTGGTTTTTCAGTTTTTTGAGACATGTCTCACTTTGTAGCTCAGGCTGGTCCTGAACTTGCCCTCAGACTCATGCCTCTGTCTCCCAAGTGCCGGGATTACAGGCGTGAGCCCTAGCGCTGTGGTATGTGGTTACCGGGGAACGAACCTGGGTCCTTGGATCCTTGAGCTTGCAAAGCTGGTAGTGGAACCGTTGAGCTAAATCCCCAGCCCTGCTCTATGCATTTTTGACTCTTGTTATAAGATGATCCAAGCTGCATGCAGCGGCACATGCTTGTAGCCCCAGCTACCTTGGAGGCTGAGTGAGGTGAGATAACTCGAGTTCCGCAGTTTGAGACCAGCCTGGCAGTGTAGTGAGATGCCGTTCTGGAATCAGAAGGATGATGCAGAGAAGCTCGTTGGGTACTGTTCACATAAAAGCTTGTAGGATATATTTTTTTTCTTTATCCATTGGGTTCTCTTTTTGAAACACCCTTGCTGGGTAATTCGGGCTGGCCTTGAACTCACTCTGTAGCCTAGGCTGGGCTCAAACTTGTAGCAGCCCTCCTGTCTCAGCCTCTCAAGTGTGCTAGTGTTGCAGATGTGTAGCACCATGATTAGCCTGTGTTGTTTTTAGAGAGAGAGTCTCACAGTGTGTTACAGGCTGGCTTTGAACTTACATAAGAGCCCATCTGGCCTGGAATTAGAGTTAATCCTCTTGGCTCATTCTCCTGAGCCCTGTCTGGGTTCTGTTTTTACCATCGCTGGTCCCATGGGTTGAAAGAAAAATCTGGAAGAGAAAAACATTTGTGAAATGGAGGAGCAAATTAGTGTGTGGTTATTAGGTGATCATAAATGTACATCAGGTATCTTGGGGATTACTAGAATGTGGTTGTTATGTGTTGGAAATTTAATTCTATTTTAAAATTTTAATTAAAATTAGCCAGTTGTGGTGGTACACGCCTGTAGTCCCAGCACTTTAGAGGCTGAGACCGGAGGATTGTCTCAAGTTGGAGGCCAGCCTGGCATGCATAGTGAGGCCTTGTCTCAAAAACAACAACAAAAGAAACAAACCAAATAAATAAATAAAATTGTAATTAAGATAGCTTTATGTTATGTAAGTCATTGCTGGGGATACAAGAATTTTTCTGTTTCCTGTGACTTAAAGCTCAAATCAGTTTATGGTGAAAGTAGTTTAGTCATTGCTTTAAAATCTTGAGATATACTGTTCAATTGCATGCTTGAAAAAATAAGGAAATTACTTCTGTTTTTGCAAATCTCTTCATTATTAGTAAAAATGAAGAAACTGTTCTAATATATTTGGACTCTGGAGAGTAGAAATGTTTTTGGTGAAATAGCTGTTGTGAGTCTTCTGGAGGTGCTGTGTATCCATGCCTCTGGCCTTCCTCCTGTGTTAGCCATCCATTCTGCGGAACTGGAGCGTTAGTGGGGATCCACCCTATGGCCTGTGTACCAAGCTACATTCCCAGTCCTTTTTTGTATATATATTTATTTTGGGATGAAGTCTTGTTATGTCTCTTAATTTGCCAAGACTGGGCTTGAACTTAGAGTTCACTTTTCTTGGCCCCTGTACTGCTGGGATGATCACAAGTGTGTACTATGACACCTGGCTGTATCTGCTGTTGCTCTCAGCAAAAGATTTTTTTTTTAAGTTTTCTTTTGTTTTTAATGACATAATCTAGAATAATCTAGTTTTGTGAATAAAACATTTTTGTTATCTGATCTAAACCATATAAAAATTGGGAGGAAGAGATATATTTGGTTAGTAGAAAAACTATATATTTAGAGAACTATACTAGCAAAGCGTTCATCTTTTTCTGTTAGTTTTGATTTTTCAAGTTCTTTTGATTTATCAAGAGTGATGCATGCCGATTGAAGCTCTGTTGCCTACCTAGGCGAGTGACACAAAGCTCATGTATCTGTCTAGACTCCAATTTGTCTTTAGAATTTTATATATGTATTATTTAATTTGTAGTTCTGCATTCACAAGTCTATAAATTGATAAAATTTTCAAACATCCTTTTATTCAAATTCTGGAGCAGTGTGAAAAGGTATAGTTGAACACATGGATATAATCATGAGTTTCGCTCAAAAGAGAATGAGTATTGGGTTAATAAGGTGGTCATGTCTGTATTCTGTTTGAAGCCCCTAATCTCATCATGCTGCCAGCTACTAACAAAGGCTTTTCTTCTCTCCCTCCCTCCCTCCATCCCTTCCTTCCTTTTTCCCTCTTTCTCTTGCTCTTTTTCTCCCTCCTCACCTTGTCTCATTCATTTGTTGAAGTCTTGCTATTGTTATCCAGGCTGTGCTCAAATTTCTGGTTTTAAAAAGTGGTCCTGCTGCCAGCCTCTCGAGCGCTAGTACTAGATGCATATGCCACCATGCCTGGCACTGAGTTTTACTATTTTACATGACACAGAATCTTTTGGGAGAATGATCTGCTTATTGATAAAGGGTAAACTACAGCAAGAACCTGTTTAGTTAGTTTGTTCACTAATATTCTCTGGAGGTCATTTCTCTTATATGAAATTATCTTGGTTTTTGTTTTGGGATACTGAGAATTGAACCCATGACTTTCACACTGAAACAGGTCCAAAGCTCTTTATGTTTATTTATTTATTATTACTTTATAAAATATGTATTGGAGATCAAACTCAGGACCTTGTGCTTACCAGGAAGGTGTGGCACCACAGAGCTACATCCTGGCCTTAGTATTATTTTTTTTTTTGAGATGGTGTCTCAGTTTCTAGGTTCACCTGGCTAGGCTTGAACTTAAAATTTTCCTATCTCAGCCTCCCAGGGTACTAGGATGAGGGGCATGTACCACTAAGTGAAGCTTATTCTAGGTTTTGTTTTTTGAGACAGGGTCTGCTTTTGTAGTTCAGGCTGACCCCGAGCTCACTAGGTAGCGCAGGTGATCCTCGAATTCACAGCAATCCTCTTGCTTTGCCTCCCAAGTACTGGGATTACAGGCGTGAGCCACTACGCCCCGTATTGTGGTATGTGGTACTGGTTGCTGGTGGGTGTGAGTCTCTGCATTGTGGTTATGTGGTAACCAGATATCGAAGTTGGGACCTTGTGTTTGCAAGGCAGATGCCAGAACCACTGAGCTAAATCCTCAGCCCTATCCTAGGTTTTTATATTTTGTATAACAGTGAAAATGAGCTCCTCTTTACCACTCTTTTAAAGAATACATAGTATAGATCATTTTTCATGATCCGTTGAACAGTTCAATATGTACTTTGCTAATTTTGAGTGTTGATATTGGCTTTTGTATTATTGCTGCCTTAAATCTCTAATTTACACTACTTACTCTGCATTTTATGGCACAGGTCATTATGGTTTAAGTATATGCTTTGCCTTTTGTTAGGTTTCTATGGACGGACCACTTTCATGTCTGAACCAGGTATTTTCACCTCTTCCCAGGAGCTAGGTCAGGAGTTTCAAGTGCATTCTAAGGAGAGAGGGATGTTCTATGTAGAGTTTGAGTTAGGGATGGTCTTTCAGTACAGCTTCCACAAAACAGTTCAGGTATTTCTTCATCTGTTCATTCTGGATGTGAGATTGTTACTATATTATCATTAGTCACTGGCCTTGGCCCATTTGGATGTACTGGCATATCTGGGGTGTGCATGCATGTGTGTGCGTGTGTTTGTGTCTGTGTCTATTTGCTAGCTGAGAATTACATGATTAAATAATTTTTACCATCTTAGGGTGCTAAATGATGCCAACAGGAATTACAAGGACATCACAATAGACCACTTTTCCATTATCATCATCTTTTAAAATACTAGTATTATGCAGTCACAGTATAGATGCCCTTTTGCAAAAAGGTTCACATGGCATGGATTTAATAGACTGACCATAAATGTTGTGTTAAGTTTTAAACCACTGATCCATAGTTACAGTACAATGTACACTTTTAACTAAGAAAGTGACTATTGGGGATTTTTAAAAAAGAAATAAGGGCTGGGGACTTACTCAGTGGTTCTGGGCCTGCCTTGCAAGTGCAAGGGCCTGGGTTGATCCCCATAACCACAGACAACAATGCTGGGAATGGTAACTCACACCCCCCAACAATCAGAATCACATACCACAGTACTGGGGTGAGGTTGCTCAAGCCTGTAATCCCAGCACTTGGGAGGCAGAGGCAGGAGGATTGCTGAGTTCACGACCAGCCTGAACTACAAAAGCGAGCCCCTGTCTCAGAAAAAAAAGAAAGAAAGAAATACCCTATATGAACTTGGCTAATTCTGGTTTTTTTTTGTTGTTGTTATTGGAATATTACTACGTGGTATTTTTGGCTTTTTTAGGACATTGATATCAAGAAAGTAAATGGAGTTCCTCAGTATGCGTTCTTGCAATACTGTGACATTGCCAGTGTTTGTAAAGCTATTAAGAAGATGGATGGAGAGTACCTTGGGAATAATCGTCTCAAGGTAAGAGGAGTCTCACAGACTGTTATGTTAGCAGTTGCTGTAAGGTTTGGTGTTTTTATGCATGTGTCTGATTATTTAAGATTGCAGGACAGTTAGATAACCATTTTTCTTTGTATCCACCTCCTAGCTTACTGTAATTTGAATTCACAGTTGGTTAGCCAGACAAGATTGAGGGTTTTTTTGTAAATCTCTATTTAATTTTAACTACATGATTTTCACTTAGGTTGTTGATCTATGGGGCTGGGATAAGAGCACATGTTTAATATGCTCAGTGCTCTGGGTTCTATCACTGGCACTCAAAAAATTACTTTTATAAGATGCCTACAGAAAAGCAAGTTACTGAGATTTGTTTAGTTAAGTAGTGATTGTAAACTTTACTAATAGAAATTTCACCTTTTATATTCAGTTGGGTTTTGGAAAGAGCATGCCTACAAATTGCGTGTGGTTAGATGGGCTGTCTTCAAATGTGTCGGATCAATATTTAACAAGACATTTCTGCCGATATGGGCCTGTGATAAAGGTAGGTGAGAGGGCTTTGGGCATGATTCAAACTTGTTTTTGATTTTTCTTGCTGTTATCTTTTGATCTTAATTTCTAATGCTGCTTTTTCCTTTTCTGTAATAAGTTATATATTAAGGGGTTGGGGATTTAGCTCAAGAGATACCATGCCTACCTTGCTACCTTGGAAGCACAAAGGCCTGAGTTCCATCCCTGGTACTGAAAAAAAAAAGGAAAAGCACAATAAAATTAAAAATGAGTTATGCAATAATTTCTTTGCTAAAATGTAATCTATAAGGGCATTATATCTGTTAAAATATAGACATATATATTAATGGGAATATTCTGAAAAAAATACTGTTTGAGCCAGCTGAGATTTTTGAAAAGTTTGAAACTGTTCAAGAGTTAAAATAAAATATAGTTGGAGATGTAATGACAAACATCTGTAATCCCAGTACGTGAGAGTGCGGCAGGAAGATCCCTGCAAGTTCGAGGCAGCCCCTGCTGCATAGTGAGTTCAGTGCCAGCCCAAACTATGCAACAAGATGCTGTCCCGAAAACCAAACCAAACTAAGCCAGATGAAACCAAAACCAAAAGCAGAACATTGGAGGCAAAGTAAAATAAAGAAAAACAAAATAAAGGTGTAATGTACCCCAGGGCCCAATCTCCATAATTCCAAACAGTCCCTGTATATTTTATTGTGTGTTTACTGTAATGTGCCTTATGCAGAAAAGCCTGTAATTTTTTCTAGAATAAAACATGTATGGGAATGTTCTTCTGACTTAGGATTCTGTGGAGATGGGCACTTCCGCCCAGTGGATGAGGTTCTTATTCGGTTTTACTTCGTTGTTTTTCCAGGTGGTGTTTGATCGTTTGAAAGGTATGGCCCTGGTTCTCTACAATGAGATTGAATATGCACAAGCCGCTGTGAAAGAGACCAAGGGCAGGAAGATTGGTGGCAATAAAATTAAGGTGTGGAGAATGACTTTGAAACATAATCATAACAAAATTACATTCAGATCTCAGCCTGTGAGTAGCAGGCATTTGTAGGTTCACAGCAAGAGGAGTGGTTTACAGAGCGTGGTGTCTACAGCATCAGTTTTCAGGGAGCTATTAGGATTTTCCCGCCTGGCTATTCGTGGACATAGGTCTTTCCTGAAGTCCTCTGGCTCATGGGGCCACACTCAGTGATGCCCACTCATGGTGCAGACCGAAGAGTCTCTGTCCAGTGGTGCAGCTTCCTTGGGAGTCTCACCTCCCTCTTCTCTCCTGAAGAGCTGGAACCACCGCAACCTCATCATTTTTGTCTGCTATTATTTGTTCAGGAATTTAATATTCATGGTTCTTTGAAGGAACAATGAACTGATGGTTAGATTGAAATGATGGTGATATTACTACCTAGTAATTTTCATATGCTTTAGTGACTGAGGCCCACTGAGAATGAAGTTGAAATATTTTTCATATTAGTTTATGTTGTAACTGTTGTTCCAGCAAATTTATGTATATCAGAGATCTTGCTAAATTTAATTCATCTGACTATTTAGTTGCCAACCTAGGATTCTAGTAGTGATTTGTTTCAGCTTTCCATTTTACTTTTTCTACTCCTTCTTGAACCTTAAATCATTTGTCAAGGTTGGTGTAAAATGACAGAGTGTGGTGGCACCCATCTGTAATCCTAGTACTTAGGAAGCTGAGGCAGAAGGATCTAAGACCAGTCTAAAGTACATAGTGAGACTGTCTCAGAGAGAAAAAAAATTTTTTTTTTTTTTTTTGAGACAGGGTCTCACTTTGTGGTTCGGGCTGGCCCTGAGCTCAGCCTCCAACTCACATCACAGCAATCCTCCTGCCTCTGCCTCCCGAGTGCTGGGATGACAGGCGTGAGCCACCATGCCTGGCACTGTGGTATGTGGTACTGGTTGCTGCTGGGGTGAGTCTCCATGCCCAGTATGGTATGTGGTTACCGAGGATCGAACCCAGATCCTTACGCTTGCAAGACAAGCACCGGAACCACTGAGCTAAATCTCTGGCCCGGGAGAAAAATTTTTAAAAATATTAAAATTGGAGAGATTTTAGATGAATAAGATAAAATTTCAGTTTGTGAGGACTACTTCACTTGAGATAAAGTGGTCATTCCTAAGAATTTTCCTGAATTGTGAAGAATTTTCAGATTGGATAACATTTTCCATTATTAAAATCTGAAACTTGTGTCAAACTTTATTTTTTTAAGGTGGATTTCGCAAATCGGGACAGTCAGCTGGCGTTTTATCATTGCATGGAGAAATCGGGTCAAGATGTCAGAGACTTTTATGAAATGTTACTAGAAAGAAGGTGTGTACTTTAAAACTACCAGGATAGCTTGAATTTTAATATATAATGCATAGAGTTTAGATAAATACATAATGCACGGAGTTTAGATGGGATTATATTTTCTTCACCCCTTGCTCATATTTCTATCTCCTAAAAAACTTTTTTAGCATGTCATGTAGAAATACAGGCTTTTTTTTTTTTTTTAGTCCATTTTTCATGTGTCTCACAGGGTACTGGGCTGCCCTATCTGAATTTCTCACTGAATGCTTCGATAATTTGAAAGAGTTACTACTTTGTCATACTATATCTTCATATTATAACTTTATGTGCTGTTAATTATAAGTACATATCAACCCCCCTGCTCCAATGTCTTAAATGTAATAACATACACTGGAGTGTATCATGAACTGTTAATGCCTAAAACATTTAGTAAAAAAAAATTCAGGTTTTCACCACATTTGAGCTCATGTTTTTTAAAACTGATTTTATTGGTACATTTTATGTTCACATTGTGATCACAATTGACATTGAGAATTTGTACCAGTACATGACATGACTTAATGAGCTCTTATTTTTACCAAACACCCCCCCCCCCACAAGCAAGAAGTAAGCAAAAACTTTCAAAAGAGAATCAAGAGGTTTTTTTTTTTTTCTTTTTGAATTTCTTAAATATTTTGTAACTTAGTGTAGGAGTCCAGCTTATAAGTTTACTCCCAACCAGAGAGCAAATGAGGACGAAAGACACAGCGTTAATTCACAGTGAGGGGATCAGGGGCTCTCTGCCGCCAGGAGCATTTGGCTCACCTCACTTTTATCCACACACAGACAGAAAAACAAGCAAGCAGGGTCATGAAAAGATTCACCTGCTTCCTGTTCCCTGTGGCATGGCATATGCCCAGGTAAACACCAGCTCTCAGCTGTACAGGCTCTTCCCCGGGGATAGAATGACTACCTGCAGACAGAGGAGGCACAGCCTGCTGTTTTTCCTCCCTGTACAGACAGAGAAGATCAGTTAGGCCTCAGTCCTCATTATCTGGTCTCCACCAAAGCATATAGAAACTGGTGATTATGGCATTGTGAAAGGTAGACTTAGTTTCCGTGTCAGAATATTTTCAGTGTTGGTAGTACTATATTCGATAGTTACTTTGCTGATGCTGGCACATACCTTTAATTCCAGCACTCTAGGAGGCTGAGACAGGAGGATCACAAATTTGAGACCCAGCCTGGGCGACTTTGTAAGATGTCTAAAGAAAAAAAAAATACGGAGTATCGAGCTCATTGTGAAGCTCTGGGTTCAGTCTCTAGCACCAGGGGAAAAAAACCTAGCACAATGCTACAGTACAGATGACTGCATTTGAAAATGGAAACTGTTGTCACGTGATAAAGCCTTTGCTCAGACATGCCTCTGTTGTTAAATCTCCACCCCGTACAGAGGTGATACAGATTGCTTTGTGTGAAAAATGCCTTTCTAGCTCACAGTTGGAAAGGAAGAGGCTCCACGACAAAGATGAGCCCTGTCCTGATCCTACCACCAGAAATCTGTTCAACATGTTTCTGCTCCTTTATTCCAGTTCATTTTTGGTTGAAATTATAGAAAGGGTCTCTTGAGTCATTTCCTAGTGGAATATGGTGGAATAGTCATTGAACATAGCTAGAGATTTTAAAGTTAAAAATGATGTCCACTGTCAGGTTCCTAAAAGCTTGAATGTCTAAAGTATTGGTAGTTTCTTACTGTTAGATTGGATTCCAGATCATAAAAGAGTGAAGGTTAGCTGTGCCCTCGCTGCACGGTCAGCTGGGTAGGCTGTTCTGTTTTCTCGGTTCTGTGTGAGAACAAGTGTGCACAGGCCTGAGATGTGAGTCTCTGGGAGAGGAGCACAAGGGCTTAGCCTCAGGCTTCCCGAGCAGTGGCGGGAAGGCACTGCTCATGTGCTAAGTGCTTGAAAGAGTTGACAAAGGGTCTTATGCATGAGTGAGCCGAAGATGTGTGTGTTGGAGGCCTACTTGCACCTAAGACATGAAACTCGTGTGTGTGTTTGCTATTTTTTTTTTTTTTTTTTTTTTTTTAGACAGGGTCTCACTTTGTGGTTCAGGCTGGCCCTGAGCTCAGCCTCCAACTCACATCACAATCCTCCTGCCTCTGCCTCCCGAGTGCTGGGTGTGTTTGCTATTTTTAAAAGAGCAGTGTCATGAGAGTTGAGTAGTGCAATGTGGGTGTTCATTTTTATATATCACTGCTTAAAGCTCATTTTCAGCCAGGCACTCACCCTAGTGACACTCTGGCCCGGCTCTGCTCTTTTGCTGTTCCCTGTGGTTGTGGTTGTTTATCCCAGTGCAGTGGCGTGCATTTCCTGATGGAAGGGGGAGGAAGGTGTCTGGCTCCCTGGGACCTGGTTTTGCCCCGTGTGGTTTCATTTGGCAGTTCCTGTGGAATGCATTCTTGACAGTAAAACTTGAGGACCCTTGTATTTTCCATAGAGTGAAGTCATCTCTGTGAATAGCTGATGTGTAAATGGAAAAAATTTTTGTTTTTCCAAATGATCCATTTATTTCCTAAGTTTTTTCTTTTTTTTCTTTTTGCAAAAAGGTCTTGATATATAGTCCAGGCTGACCTTGAACTCACTATATAGCCCAGGTTGGCCTCAAACTCACAGTGACCCTCCTACCTCAGCCTTAGGTACAGGAATTAGAGGCATGTACCACTACACCCAGCCCCAGGTTATAAGAATGTATTTTTTTTCTTCTTCTCTGAATTGAGGATTAAACTCAGGGCCTTGTGCATGCAACACAAGCACTCTATCCCTGACCTGTATCCTTAGCCCTTTTTAAAATTTGAGCATCTTGCAAAGTTCTGTTGACAGTCCTTCAACTTGGAATACTCCTGCCTCAGCCTCTTAGACAGCTAGGATTATAGACTACTTCCCTGTGGAACCTAATCTACATTATGTACATTGTTAGAAATTTTCTAGTTTTTTAGAAATTAGAAAATGAGAAATGAAAATTTTCCAGCCACATTAAAAAGAAAAAAAAAAAAAAGTGGAGGGCCAGCATTTAGCTCAGTGGTTCCGGCGCCAGCCTTGCAAACACAAGGACCTGGGTTCAATCCCTGGTAACCACCTACCACAATGCCAGGCCTGCTGAGTCACGCCCATTAGCAATCAGTACCACATACCACAGTGCTGGGCGTGGTGCCTTACACTTGCAATCCCAGCACTTGGGAGGCAGAGGCAGGAGGATTACTGTGGGTTTGAGGCTTGCCTGGCTACATAGTGAGCTCAGGGCCAGCTTGAACTACAAAAGAGAGACTTTATCTCAAAAAAAAAAAAAAGTAATTTTTAAACTCACTATATCTAAGATCCTGTCACAACATATAATCTAAATTAGCAAGGTTTTGAACATTCTAATTCTTTTTAAAATTGACACATACATATTTATTGGAATACAGTGTGATAAATTGACATGTGTACAGTGTAATGATGAAATAAGGATCCTATTTTTATCACCTTAAATTTTTTTCCACAATAGCACTGAGGATTGAACTCAGGACCTTGTGCTTGCGATGCAGGCATGGCACAACTGACCTACATCCTTGGCCTCTTAAATACCATTTTTACTTGAGGTTTTTTTTTTTTAACTACATCTTCAAAATGTAGTATGTGTTTTACACATACGTGTAAAACGGTGAAGACGGTGCACCAGGGCAAGGCAGGCATCAAAATCCTGGAGCCGGAGGAGGGCAGCGAGGTCAGCGTGGTCACTGTGGACGACATGGTCACGCTGGCCACCGAGGCCCTGGCCGCAACAGCGGTCACGCAGCTCACAGGTGCGGTGCTGGGCAGCAGAGGGCAGCGGCAGGTAGCTTTCCTCAGGCTGGCGTCAGTGGGGCGGGTCCTGCAGCCTTCGCCTCAGGCCCTGCTGGTTCTGCCCACAGTGGTACCTGTGGGCGCAGCGGTGACCGCCAACGAGACGGAAGTGTTGAAAGCCGAGATCAGCAAAGCCGTGAAGCAGGTGCAGGAGGAAGGTGATATTAGACAGATATCAGGCGCTCAGTGAAATGTGGCTACTGTGTTGGAAAGCCAGTACAGTTTAGCAAGTGTGAAACTATGTTAAGAATTTTAGAATAGGGCTACAATCCACTATGTGAGTGATAAGACAGAAGCATTAAGCTAGTCATTTTTTGTTTTTGGCAGAGAGGAGCGAAGGGGCTCCTACGACTATAACCAAGACCGACCGTATTATGAGAGTGTCCGCACGCCAGGCACATATCCTGAGGACTCTAGGCGGGACTACCCTGCTCGGGGGAGAGAGTTCTACTCAGAGTGGGAGACGTACCAAGGAGACTACTACGAGTCACGCTACTACGATGATCCTCGGGAATACAGAGACTATAGGAATGATCCTTATGAACAAGATATTCGGGAGTACAGTTACAGACAGCGGGAACGAGAGAGAGACCGTGAAAGGTTTGAGTCTGACAGGGACAGAGACCATGAGAGGCGGCCCGTGGAGCGGAGCCAGAGTCCCGCACACCTGCGCCGTCCACAGAGTCCTGGCACGTCGCCCTCCCAGACGGACAGACTGGCCAGTGACTCCGAGCGGAGGCTCTACAGTCGCTCCTCAGACCGCAGTGGCAGCTGCAGCTCGCTCTCCCCTCCACGGTACGAGAAAATGGACAAAGCTCGTTTGGAGCGCTATGCAAAAAATGAAAAAGCAGATAAAGAGCGGACTTTTGATCTTGAGAGAGTGGAGAGAGAGCGGCGCTTAATGAGAAAGGAAAAAATGGAAAAAGACAAAACCGAGAAGCAGAAACGAAAAGGAAAAGTTCATTCCCCTAGTTCTCAGTCTTCAGAGACAGACCAAGAAAACGAGCGAGAGCCGAGCCCTGAAAAACCCAGGAGTTGTAGTAAACTGAGCAGAGAGAAAGCCGACAAAGAAGGAATAGCAAAAAACCGCCTGGATCTCATGCCTTGTGTAGTTTTGACTCGAGTAAAAGAGAAAGAGGGGAAGGTCATTGACCATCCTCCACTGGAGAAGCTGAAAGCCAGACTTGATAGTGACCCCAGCAAATCGTCCTCCCTGGAGCAGAAACTTCAGGTCTCTCAAGCTGAGCCTGCAAAATTGGACCTGTCCAAACTGGAATCCGTTCGCCTGAAAGTGCCGAAGGAAAAGGCACTTGCAGGCCACGCTGAGGCAGTGGACAAGGAAGTCCGGCTTAAACCCAGGAAGCACCTCAAGCCAGAGCAGGCTGCTGATGGATTGAGTGCTGTGGATCTGGAGAAGCTGGAAGCCAGGAAAAGACGATTTGCAGATTCCAATTTAAAAGTAGAAAGGCAAAAACCAGAAGTTAAGAAAACTAGTCCTGAGATAGAAGAAGCTCGGGTCCTTTTGAAAAAGCAACCTGACGTGTCATCTCGGGATGTTATTCTGCTACGGGAAGGAGAGTCTGAACGAAAGCCCGCGAGAAAAGAAGTTCTTAAAAGAGAGTCCAAAAAAATCAAAGTGGACAGACTTAGTACTGTTCCCAGCCCCAAAGACTGTCAGGAGCTTGTCAGTATTTCTGCTGTGTCTGCTTTGAGGCCCAGCTCAGAGCTACAAGCAAGATTGGGAGAGCCAGGAGTTGAATCTGCAGAAAATCAAGAAATCCAGTCAAAAAAACCCATCCCTTCAAAACCGCAGCTTAAGCCTCTGCAGCTCTTAGATGATCAAGGATCAGAGAGAGATGATGTCAGGAAAAACTACTGCCCTCTCCGTGATGCAACACCTGAACGTAAAACAGGCCAGGAGAAACCTCATGTAGTAAATACCGAAGAGAAAATTGGCATTGACATTGATCACACACAGAGTTACCGAAAACAAATGGAGCAGAGTCGTAGAAAACAGCAGATGGAGATGGAGATAGCCAAGTCTGAGAAGTTTGGCAGCCCTAAAAAAGATGTAGATGAATATGAAAGACGTAGCCTTGTTCATGAGGTAGGCAAACCGCCGCAAGATGTCACTGATGACTCGCCTCCCAGCAAAAAGAAAAGGATGGACCACGTTGACTTTGATATCTGCACCAAGAGAGAGAGGAACTACAGAAGTTCACGCCAAGTCAGTGAAGATTCTGAAAGGACTAGCTGTTCTCCCAGTGTCCGCCATGGTTCCTTCCACGAAGATGACGACCCGCTGAGCTCCCCGCGGCTGATGTCAGTGAAAGGGTCTCCTAAAGTCGATGAAAAAAGTCTCCCCTATTCTAGTATAACGGTGAGGGAAGAGTCCTTAAGGTTTAACCCTTACGATTCTAGCAGGAGAGAGCAGATGGCAGACGTGGCCAAAATCAAGCTGTCTGTCTTAAATTCTGAAGATGAGCTAAATCGCTGGGACTCTCAAATGAAACAGGATGTCAGCAGATTTGATGTGAGTTTTCCAAACAGCATAATTAAGAGAGACAGCCTGCGGAAGAGGTCTGTACGGGACCTGGAGCCTGGTGAGGTGCCTTCGGATTCTGATGAAGACGGCGAGCACAAGTCCCACTCACCCAGAGCTTCTGCACTGTACGAAAGCTCGAGATTGTCTTTTTTATTGAGGGACAGAGAAGACAAACTACGTGAGCGAGATGAAAGACTGTCTACTTCTTTGGAAAGGAACAAATTTTACTCTTTTGCACTGGATAAGACAATCACGCCAGACACTAAAGCTTTGCTGGAAAGAGCTAAATCCCTTTCTTCATCCCGAGAAGAGAACTGGTCTTTTCTTGACTGGGACTCCCGGTTTGCTAATTTTCGAAACAATAAAGATAAAGAAAAGGTTGACTCTGCTCCAAGACCTATTCCATCCTGGTATATGAAAAAAAAGAAAATCAGGACTGATTCGGAGGGAAAAATGGATGACAAAAAAGACAATCATAAAGAAGAGGAGCAGGAAAGGCAAGAATTATTTGCCTCCCGTTTTTTACACAGCTCAATCTTTGAACAAGATTCCAAGCGACTGCAGCATCTGGAGAGGAAAGACGAAGAGTCTGACTTCACACCTGGCCGGCTGTATGGGAGGCAGGTGTCAGATGGCGTAAACAGCACGAGTGACTCCATTCAAGAGCCAGTGGTGCTGTTCCATAGCAGGTTTATGGAGCTCACCCGAATGCAGCAGAAAGAGAAAGAAAAAGACCAAAAACCCAAAGAGGTTGAGAAGCAGGAAGATCCAGAGAGTCATCCCAAGACCCCAGAGACGGCTTCTGAGAGTAAAGAGTCAGAGCAGAGAGCTCCATCTTCACTGGGGCCTCCCAGTGTCCCAGTCGCAGCTCCGGAATCAGTGTCACCACCACCAGAAAAAGCGATCAATGAAAAAACAGGAGAGCTATCTTTGGTGTCACCTTTGGTGACAGAAGAGAAGACAGTAGAGCCAGTTCCTGTCTCAGAAGAAGCGAAACCAGTGTTGGAACTGACTCCTGTCTGTGTTGAACAGCCTGAACAGGTCAACTTGCCCCCGGGAGCGGACACCAGTGCAGATGCTGCTGTGACGACCCCCACGGTGGGAGGAAGCACGCTCTCGGACCAGCCGCCTTACGTGGATGCCAAGCCCACAGCTTCGGGGGCCTCCTTTTCCTCAGTAGAGAGCAGGGCAGATCCAGAACCCGACAGCATCCAGCTGCCTTCAAAACCAACTCAGAAGCCCGAGGAAGTTGATGAGCCGAAAGCTGAAAAGCCAGAGGCAGCTGCAGATGTCGAGTCTAGTCCAAACCCCAAAGCTGAGGTTGTTGCTGAGGTTCGGCCTCAAGCTTCTGAAAACGTAGACCCTGATCCTCCAGCTGCTGCAAAAGATAAGAAGCCCAGCAAAAGTAAGCGGTCCAAGACCCCCACTCAGGCAGCCGCGGCGAGTGTTGTGGAGAAGCCCGTCACACGGAAGAGTGAGAGGATAGACCGGGAAAAGCTGAAGAGGGCCAGCTCCCCTCGGGGAGAAGCACAGAAGCTTTTAGGGTTGAGGATGGAAGCAGAGAAGATTGCAAGGACCGCTTCTAAAAACTCTGTGGGGGACCCTGAGCACCCTGAGCCCAGTTTGCCCCTCAGCCGGACGAGGCGCCGCAACGTGAGGAGTGTTTACGCCACCATGAGTGACCACGAGAACCGCTCTCCAGCCAAAGAGCCTGTGGAGCAGCCACGAGTGACCAGAAAGAGACTGGAGCGAGAGCTTCAGGAGGCGGCAGCGGTGCCCACCACTCCACGGAGAGGAAGGCCTCCGAAAACACGCCGTCGTGCCGAGGAGGAGGAAGAGAGCGAGGCCAAAGAACCAGCAGAGACACCGAAGCCAGCGGAGGGGTGGAGGTCCCCGCGGTCTCAGAAGTCAGCAGCCCCTGGCGGCCCCCAGAAAAGGGCGAAGAACGAACCAAAAGCTGATGCCGAACGCTCTGAGGCCACTGCCGATGTGAGTCTCCAAGGGAACGCGAAAGAAAATAACAGCAAGTCCAGAGCTGACAAAGAAGCAGGAAGCGAACAGAAACACGACAAAAAAGAAGCTGGCACAGACAAAAACACACCCGACACACCTGCAGTTGAGATGGCGGAGAAGAAGCCAGCTCCTGAGAAAAACTGCAAATCAAAGCGAGGGAGATCTCGAAACCCGAGGTCAGGAGTGGACCGATCTGCACATCTGAAGAGTGCCGCTGCAGTCGCTGGGCCTGGGGAAGCTGCGAGGCCTGCGGCGCCGGCAGAGGACCCTGAGGCTTCGGCCGGAGCAGTCTCACCTGAGAAAAATGAGAGTCCTCAGAAGGAAGGTGGTCCCTCAGCCCTGTCGAAAAATGACCCAGTGGATCCCAGCAAGAAACCAGAGGAGGAAGACATGTCTGCCTCTCGGGTGTCCCCAGAAGCCACTCAGCTGTCCCAGCAAATGGAGCTGGAACGGGCCGTGGAGAACATCGCAAAGCTGACGGAGACCTCCGCCCAGGCGGCCTACAAAGCAGCGGCTGCGGGTGCAGCCCAGGGCGCCACCTCGGAAGACAGGGACAAGCCCTCTCACCAGGCCAATGAGACAGAACTGGCTGCTGCCATTGGGTCCATCATCAGTGACATTTCGGGGGAGGCAGAAAATTTCCCTGCGGATTCCCAGACAGATCTGCCGTCGCAGACGCCGGTGCCGCAGGCCCAGGGGGAGGAAGTAGAGCCCGAAGCCCAAGAGGCTGCGTCTGGCGTTTTAGAGACGGAGGCGGCTACGGAGTCCTCGGGGCTCGCGGTCAGCACCCAGTCGGGAAGCCCAGCCAGTGCCGAGGAAGCCAGAGGGAGTGGCAGTGAGACCTCCCAGCCGGCACAGGAGACCAAGGGGGCAAAGGAAGTGGAAGTCCCTATTGCCCGTAAAGACAAAGGGCGCCAGAAGGTACCTCGGTATCGCCGCAGAAGGAATACGAACAAGAAGGCGGCAGTCTCGACCACAGAGACCCAGGCCTCCGAGTCTGTCCAGGCTGAAAACAAGAGTCCTGCTGCGAATGAGGGGGTGACAGCACGAGCCCCAGAGCTTCTGCAGGAAGAAAAGCAGGGTGACGGGCCCCACTCCACTCCTCCTCAGGGATGTACCCCCAGCCCAAGCAAGACTCTGTCTACAGAGAGTTTGTCCCAAGAAATCAGCGTTGAAGAAAAGACTCCAACCAAAGCACCTGTGCTTCCAGACCGACCCCCGCCTTCCCAGCCAGCGCCGATGGACGAGGAGCCTCAGGCCAGGTTCAAGGTGCATTCCATCATCGAAAGTGACCCAGTGACTCCACCCAGTGACTCAAGCAATCCCCCGCCCACAATTCCTTCTGTAACTGCTGCAAAGCTTCCCCCTGCCCTGGCACCTGGGGGGATCCCACACCAGAGCCCGCCTCCCAAGGTGACAGAGTGGATCACCAGGCAGGAGGAGCCCCGAGCTCAGTCCACGCCATCTCCAGCGCTTCCCCCAGATACCAAGGCCTCTGACGTGGACACCAGCTCCAGCACGCTGAGGAAGATCCTCATGGACCCCAAGTATGTGTCTGCTACAGGTGTCACATCAACCAGTGTCACCACAGCCATTGCCGAGCCCGTGAGTGCCACTCCTTGCCTGCACGAGGCACCAGCTGCTCCAGTTGAGTCTAAAAAGCCCCTTGTAGAAGAGAAGACAGCAGCTCCAGTAACAAATACCTCTGACATGCAAGCAGCAGAGCTTCCTGCAGCCGCTGACAAAGAAAAGGTAGCACCAGTCATCGCTCCTAAAATCACGTCCGTTATCAGCAGGATGCCTGTGAGCATCGATTTAGAGAACTCGCAGAAGATCACCCTGGCCAAACCAGCCCCACAGACCCTGACTGGCCTGGTGAGTGCCCTCACTGGCCTGGTGAACGTCTCCCTGGTACCGGTGAACGCCCTGAAAGGCCCCGTGAAGGGGTCGGTGGCCACTCTGAAAGGTCTGGTGAGCACCCCTGCAGGGCCCGTCAATGTCCTCAAGGGGCCCGTGAACGTCCTCACGGGCCCGGTGAACGTCCTCACCACCCCAGTGAATGCCACAGTGGGCACGGTGAATGCTGCTGCAGGTGCAGTGACAGTCACAGCGGGTGCGGTGACCTCTGCATCTGCTGGTGTGACCGCCACGGCCGGTGTGGCACCTGTGACAGGTGCAGTGATTGCACCATCAGCAAAGTGCAAACAGAGGTCAAGCAGTAATGAGAACAGTCGCTTCCACCCCGGGTCCATGTCTGTGATCGATGACCGTCCCGCAGACACGGGCTCCGGCACAGGGCTGCGTGTGAACACTTCAGAGGGCGTTGTGCTCCTGAGCTACTCGGGGCAGAAGACCGAAGGCCCGCAGCGGATCAGCGCCAAGATTAGCCAGATCCCTCCGGCCAGCGCCATGGACATTGAGTTTCAGCAGTCAGTGTCCAAGTCCCAGGTGAAACCTGACGCGGTCGCACCGTCGCAGCCTCCCCCCAAAGGCCCTCAAGCTGCCTCAGGCTTTGCAAACGTGGCCACCCATTCCACCCTGGTGCTGACTGCCCAGACTTACAATGCCTCCCCCGTGATCTCCTCTGTCAAGGCCGACCGCCCTTCCTTGGACAAGTCTGAGCCCATCCACCTGTCTGTGTCCACGCCCGTCACCCAGGGCGGCACGGTGAAGGTGCTCACCCAGGGCATAAACACACCCCCCGTGCTGGTCCACAACCAGTTGGTCCTCACCCCGAGCATTGTCACCACTAATAAAAAGCTTGCTGACCCTGTCACCCTCAAAATAGAGACCAAGGTGCTGCAGCCGGCCAGCCTCGGCTCTGCACTCACGCCCCACCACCCTCCTCTTCCCGGCAAACTGCCTGCAGAAGCGAACCACGCCCCCGCGGGGCCCAGCGCGCCCGCCGACCGGCCGGTGTGCCACGCGGCGGCTGCCAAGCCAGATACACATTCTCCTCGAGCCAGCGGGCCCGTGCCACCCCCATTCCCCAGGGCGTGCCACCCCAGCAGCACCACGTCCACGGCACTGTCCACCAACGCCACGGTCATGCTGGCTGCGGGCATTCCAGTGCCTCAGTTCATCTCTAGCATCCACCCAGAGCAGTCTGTCATCATGCCACCCCACAGCATCACCCAGACCGTGTCCCTTGGCCACTTATCCCAGGGCGAGGTGAGGATGAGCACGCCTGCCCTGCCCAGCATCACCTACAGCATCCGGCCAGAAACCCTCCACTCTCCTCGGGCGCCCCTGCAGCCCCAGCAGATAGAGGTACGGGCCCCGCAGCGTACAGGCACCCCACAGCCGGCCACAGCTGGAGTGCCCGCCCTGGCCTCCCAGCACCCCCCTGAGGAAGAAGTGCACTACCATCTCCCTGTGGCTCGAGCCGCGGCGCCCGTGCAGTCCGAGGTGCTGGTCATGCAGTCAGAGTACCGGCTGCACCCGTACACCGTGCCCCGCGATGTGCGCATCATGGTGCACCCACACGTGGCAGTCAGCGAGCAGCCCAGGGCCACAGAGAGCGTGGTGAAGGTGCCCCCTGTCGGCAAGGCTCCGCAGCAACCCGGGAAAGAAGCTGCCAAGACACCAGAGGCCAAAGCTGTCCCTGTCCCTGCCCCACCCCCTGCCCCAGCCCCTGCCCCAGCCCCACCCCCACCCCCTCATGGTGAGGCGCGAATTCTCACCGTCACCCCCAGCAACCAGCTCCAGGGGCTGCCTCTGACTCCCCCTGTGGTGGTGACCCACGGGGTGCAGATCGTGCACTCCAGTGGGGAGCTGTTTCAAGAGTACAGATACGGCGACATCCGCACCTACCACGCCCCGGCGCAGCTCACGCCTGCTCAGTTTCCTGCTGCCTCCGCCATCGGCCTGCCTTCCCGGACCAAGACTCCGGCCCAGGTGAGGAGGCCAGGTGTCCTCCGCTGTGGGGCATGTGCTGGGGGGACCCCAGAGCTTGGAAGCACAGATGGGTTAGGAAGTCAGCTTTTCAGCTAAGACATCCTCTTGGTACTCCCGAGTATGTATGTTGATGACGAATGTCCAAGTGGGTTCTTTGAATTTGGAGGAGAAAGGTTCAGCTCTCACCGCGGACTGCCCAGGCGCGGGGAGGCGCGCTCGGTGCCTGGGGGTACCTCGGCGAGGGAGGTGGGAGCACGCACAGTGGCTGCGAAGGACTTTTCAACCAGCTGGCTTGTGCCAGATGCCCTGTGGCTGATACTGCCTGTGCGATCCGTTGGGCCCTTTGTGGAGCGCAGGGCCCTGTGTACAGCAAACTAACCCTGTCTCGGTCCTTTTCCAACACCAGGGCCCTCCTGAAGCTGAGCCCATTCAGCCTGTGCAGTCCGCACAGCCTGCCCCGCCGGCGCCCCCCTGCAATCCCTCCCAGCTCAGCCAGCCTGGCCAGCCACCGTGCAGCAAGATGCCTCAGGTTTCCCAGGAGGCAAAGGGGACTCAGACAGGAGGACTCGAGCAGCCTCGCCTCCCAACTGTACCTGCAAACAGGCCGCCCGAGCCCCACACCCCGCAGGTTCAGAGGGCGCAAGTGGAAGGCGGCCAGACTTCCTACCCCTCCCCTGTGTCTGTCTCCATGAAGCCGGACCTCCCAGCCCCGCTGCCCACTCCGACTGCCCCCAAGCAGCCGTTGTTTGTTCCTGCAAGCTCAGGACCCAGCACCCCCCCAGGGCTGGCCCTGCCGCACACTGAAGTGCAGCCGGCCCCCAAGCCAGATTCCTCTCCACACCTGACTTCCCAGAGGTCCGTGGACATGGTCCAGCTGCTGAAGGTAAGCGTGGCTGCGAGCTGTGTGTGTCAGGGCCCCGGCTCCGTGGCTGACTTAGGCCACCGGGCCGCTGCCTGGGGCTGGGCCAGCAAGGCCCGCTGCAGCCGCTGCAGCCGCAGGCTTACTTGCGCTTTGTCTCCCTGTGAGCAGAAGTACCCCATCGTGTGGCAGGGCCTGCTGGCTCTCAAGAACGACACGGCTGCTGTGCAGCTCCACTTCGTCTCTGGCAACAACGTCCTGGCTCACCGGTCGCTGCCTCTCTCCGAAGGAGGCCCCCCACTGAGGATCGCCCAGAGAATGCGGCTGGAGGCATCCCAGCTGGAAGGGGTGGCCCGCAGAATGACAGTAAGAACCGGCAGGCTGGGAGGGGCCCTGGCCACACACAGGGAGGGAGGGCCTGTCTCAGGCATGGGGCACAGCTCACCAGGAGGTGGTGAGAGGCACGCTGTCTTGCTGCTTGAGGGTGTGAAATATGGCTACTGCACCCAGAAACACGGCCTCCCCAACAGTCCTCTCGGGCTTCGGGTTTGAATGGGGTCGGCGTCCTGGACTGGACAAGGGCTGCGCTTGGGCTAGGAGGCCCTGACCGCTGGCTCCTCTGCCCCAGGTGGAGACAGACTACTGTCTGCTGCTGGCTCTGCCCTGTGGACGTGACCAAGAAGACGTGGTAAGCCAGACGGAGTCCCTGAAGGCTGCCTTCATCACTTACCTGCAGGCCAAGCAGGCGGCAGGGATCATCAACGTTCCGAACCCCGGCTCCAATCAGGTTGGTCCAGCATGGCGCCACACCCCTGTCTTCCCTGACCCTTACCCACCTCGGACGCTAATGCACCCAGGGGGTTGGTCTACAGCAGCTGGTTAAGGGTCACCAGAAGCTCCTGTAGGAGATGGGCAAAGGGCATTTTGGATACAGGAACCAGCAGTGCATGAGAGGGGCCCCGAGGACCTTGAGCCCAGGTGCGTGGGAGCTTAGGGCGCGCGCACGGTCCCAGGGGTCCGTCCGGTGGCGCAGTCACAGCTGGGCCCCGATCCAGGCTGGCTGCTGGAACTGGCCTGCTCAGAGCCTGTTGGAAGCAGCTGAGCCCGAAGGGTCTGCTTTGTCTCTCCCCTCTCCAGCCTGCCTATGTGCTGCAGATCTTCCCACCTTGCGAGTTCTCCGAGAGTCACCTGTCCCGCCTGGCCCCGGACCTCCTCGCCAGTGTTTCCAACATCTCCCCCCACCTCATGATAGTCATTGCCTCTGTGTGAGCCACTGGACGGCGACCACCTCAGGGTCCTTTCCCCGAGGCTGTGCCGAAGAAACCGGACAGACTCCCCTTCAGGCTGAGGAGCAGCTGCAGGGGCCAGACCGGCTGCCAGACGCTGGCCCCCGCGCTGCTGGCGCCCACCCCCGGGTGGCGGCGCTGCTGCCCTGTATGTTTACACGATGATGTCGCCCGGACACGCCACCGACTGAGGGACGCAGATACCTTGGGACTGTGTTCCTCTTTTTTTTTGAGAAAAGGAACAGGGCAGTGGACTTTTTTGTTTATAGGAACAAGAAAACAGGACTGCCTTTGCACTAGATTAGTGACTGGGACTTTTGCACAGTGGAGACAGGCTGTGGTGCCCTGACGGACGTCGTGATGTGTGTGAGCACACGTCAGACGCTGATGCCGCACCTGGACCTCCTGCTCAATCCTTGGGGTCGGAGAACATTTCATTGGGTTTTTGCCCCACCCTCCCTTCCCTTGCTCATTGGATGTCACCTTGAATTCTCCTGCTGCTGCCACCTTTGACTCACCAGGATGTACAGTTTACAGTGGAACAGGAGCAAACAGGATTTCCTTTCTTGGTGGGATATGCAGAACTTGGGATGTTTGTATATATAAATATATAATATATATAAATATATATAATACTGACTTAAAAAGCAAATTTCCCCGACATACATTTTTTTTAATCTGTGCCAAAAATGTGTTTTCAGAGAAAATCTTATTTTCATACTCAGACTTTGTATCGTCACTCATTTGTATAAGTGCGCTTCATGCCAGCTGGGCACTGCCCCTGCGACATGGAAGTGTCACACAGCACCTGTACAGAAAGACTGGCCAACCTCCTTCCTGTGACCCAGACCTCTCTCCCACTTCCTAACACTTATTAATTTATGAAACTGTTTTCTCAGCGCAGTTTTGTTTCGTGTGTCCATTGGATTACAAACTTTATTAAAAAATACAGAACACCTCAAGTGTGAGTGTAATTGTCGCTCCGTGGGCGGGGCACAGGCACTGGCTCCAGGAACAGCTGCCCTCACCTCACCTCTGCTTTTGCCCTACTCTCACGTGATGTGCCCAAAGGCCATTTCACCTTGGATGAACTAACACGTCCTGTTCTGCTGTGTGTAGACCACTGTGAAGCCTCAAGGTCCTGCCCGGCTCCTGGGTAACCTGGAAAGCACTTCCGTCTTTGACGCTGTAGAAAACCACTCCCTCGAAGCAGTGTTCTGCTGCCCACGTACACAGGCCTGGTGCAGGCGGCGAGCCCAGGGCCTCTGGCATGCCCGGCTCGAGCTGAGCACCAGGCCCAGCCCCTCGGCATCTCACAGGCTCGTCTCCCCTCGTGCCCGCCCTTTCTTAACCTCCTTTAATGCCAGTGGCTCTTGCAGAGTTGGGAGTAAGGGCTGACCCACAGGTGCCCCGTGCAGCCAGGCCCTGTACCCGCTGCTGCCTGACAGGAGGGTATGGCCAGGCGCCCTTTTGGCATGTCTACTTCAGGATCGAGGGGGTGCCTGCAAAGAGGGCTCCGCAGTCGGAGTACGGGGATGCTGCAGCCTCCTGGGGGCGTGACGTGTCACAGGGCTGTCGGGAGGGAGGATGGCAGCCTGGGGCAGTGCTTGCTCTCACAGAAGCACCGCACCCCATCTTCCTGTCCCTCTGGGCCAGTCTGGAGGCGGGGACCAGATCCAGTGTTCAGAGCAAGTAAATTCCCGGGAGGCGGCACGGCTTGGGCTTGGTGAACCACGTGCAGAGCCCTCTGTGGCTTGCTCGGCCTCCCTGGGTCTTCTAGACGGCGGTCCCCTGAGCCGGTCCCAGTGCTGGCCAGAGGGGCGTGGCTTGGGGGGAGCCAGTGCTGTCTGGGCTCCTGGCCCCACGGCAGCAGTATGCCGCTCCCCGGCACCCCCTGCCTTCCCCCGCTGCCCAGGCCCCTGGGCTCTGAAGGACAGTGGGGCCACAGCAGAACTCGACGGGGACAGCCCAACTCAGCACGACGTCAGGCACAGCAGGGCTTTTCCTGGAAGGCTGGGCCTCGGACCGTGGCGCACTTCGGTCGCGTCAGCCACAGCCGCCAGCCCGCCCACTCCAACAAGCAGCATTAGAAAATAATCAAATTTATTCTCTAGGGAAGGGGCCACGCTTCTCAGTTCAGGGTGCCATCCACCCTTAAATAAAAAGTCAAGGGAAGGGCCGCCTATCACTCGGCAGGCGGTGGGCACTCCGGAGCTGCAGGTGAGGTCTCCGCCGGCGCTGGCTGGCCCTCACCCGCGTCCCGAGGGCGGAAGACCAGCTCCCCGGCCTGCAGCACCTGCCCAGCTGGCCACGTGCCACCCGGCCCGTACTGCTGGTAGAAGTCCGCGTCCGTCTGAAACATGACCAGTGCCTGGGCTGTGTGGATCCGAACGTGCTGCGCCAGACTGTTGGCATCCAGGAACTTGTCCCCGCAGGAGTCACAGGCGTAGAGGATGTGGGTGTTGGGGTCTGCGGAGGCGGGGCTGTATCAGGGTGGGAAGGCCCGGTCCACCAGCTCCCACACCCTGGCTGGGGCCTCACCTTCCTCCTGCACCTGCTTCACGGCTTTGCTGATCTCGGCTTTCAACACTTCCGTCTCGTCGGCGGTCACCGCTGCGCCCACAGGTACCACTGTGGGCAGAACCAGCAGGGCCTGAGGCGAAGGCTGCAGGACCCGCCCCACTGACGCCAGCCTGAGGAAAGCTACCTGCCGCTGCCCTCTGCTGCCCAGCACCGCACCTGTGAGCTGCGTGACCGCTGTTGCGGCCAGGGCCTCGGTGGCCAGCGTGACCATGTCGTCCACAGTGACCACGCTGACCTCGCTGCCCTCCTCCGGCTCCAGGATTTTGATGCCTGCCTTGCCCTGGTGCACCGTCTTCACGTGGGAGCGCAGGTTGTCCACGCGGTTGAAGCCACGGCCACACTTGTCACACAGGTAGGGCTTCTCTCCTGGTGGGGAGGCAAGGGTCCCTCCTGCCTTGGGGGCGGGGCAGCTGGGGTGCAGCCCTGCCTCTTCCAGCAGCACGTTCTCCGGGGCGGCCCCAGAGCTGCCAGGTGCCGCCATTGGCACCCGTCCCGCTGGAAGCTCTGAGAGGACCCGCATGCCCGCCCGCCTGCGCAGGGCTGCGGAGGGCCGTGGGCGGCAGCCAGGTGCTCACCAGTGTGGATGATGATGTGCTTGGACAGGTCCCCCACGTTCACAAAGGCCTTGCTGCACACGCTGCACTTGTGTGGGCGGATGTTGTCGTGGTGGCGAATGTGATTGGCCAGCTGGCTGGACTGGACGAACCTGAGGGTGGCAAGGGAGGGTCACATCCACCGTGTAGCCACGGGAGCTGGGGAGCAGGCTGGGCCCCGGCCGGGTGCCCGAGCCCTTCCCGGCCCCTCCACCCCGGCGGGGGGGCCAGCACCTCTTGCCGCAGCGCTCGCAGACATAGGGCTTCTCCCCGGTGTGCTGGCGCACGTGGGCGATGAGGGAGCTGGCCTGCGTGAAGGCTTTGCCGCACATCACACACTGGCATGGCTTCTCACCTGCATGGGTGGAAGAGGCGTGAACGCTGCCGCCAGCGCTGCCCCCGTGCCCTCCCACGGCCAGCCCCAGCCATGGGCAGCGCGCCCCGCTCACCCACCCGTGTGGATCCGGACGTGCCGCTGCAGGGCGCCGGGGTCGGCGAACTGCCGCTGGCAGTGGATGCACACGTAGGGCTTCTCCCCACTGTGGATCCGCAGGTGCCGCTTGAGGTTCCCTGTGAGTGAGAGGCAGGCCTGGTGTGGGGCCGGGCGCAGGGGCCGAGGGGGCGGGCGGCGGGCGGCGGGCGGCGGCCTACCTGAGGTGGTGAACTGCTTCCCACACTCCCGGCACTTGAGGGGCCCGTCTGCAATGTGGATCTTCAGGTGGGCCTTCAGATTCCCCACCTATGCCAGGCAGTGGTCAGAGGGCCCTCACAGGCCCTGGCCCCAAGCCCTGCCCCACCCAGCCTGAGTGCGGCTCTCGGGCCTGCCAAAGCCAGGGAAGGTCCCAGGGCCCAGTGGTGACAGGCAAACATCTCCACCTAGCTTTTTCGGGGCCAAATGCCGCCGGACCCAACCTGCCCTCCCGGTCGCCTGGGGCAGTCACTGTCTGTAGCTCCTGTGTCCCCGAGGGCACCAGCAGGGTTCCCGGAGATGGGGTGCCTCGGCACTCCCCAGCGGGGTCCCCGCGCTGGCTCTGGGCGGGCGGCACACCTGATTGAACTTCTTGTCACAGTGCGGGCACTTGTGCTCCTTGTTGGTGTCATGCGTCTCCAGGTGGCGCATCTTGGATGTGGGGTCAGAGAAGGAGCGGCCACAGTAGTCGCACTGGTAGGGCTTCTCGCCACTGTGCACCAGCTGGTGGCGCTTGAGGTTGCCCGAGGTGGTGAAGAGCTTGCCACAGTCCTCACAGCGGTAGCGCGCCTCGCCCGAGTGCCGCTTCTTGTGCAGGTTCAGCAGGCTGATGAGCCGGTAGCTCTTGCCACACTCCTCGCAGCCATACGGCTTCAGCGGGCTGGTGGTGAGAAGGCGACAGACGGGGAGGCTGCCCCCGGGCCCCGGAGAGCAGCCAGAGACGGCCGGGGGTACCTGGGGCGCTACCTGTGCGTCTTCTCGTGTGCCTTGCACGCAGCGGGGTCGGAGAAGGCCTTGCTGCACTCGCGGCAAGAGAAGGGCTTCTCGCCGGTGTGGATGCGGATGTGCCGCTTGAAGTTGCCTGTGTGCGTGAACTCCTTCCCACAGTCCTGCAGCACAGCGGGAGACGGCGTGACGTGAGGGGGCCGTAGGGCTGGGCAGGCGGGGGCTGGCACCACCTGCGCCCCGCACCTCGCACTTGTGGATGACGGAGCCATACGCCTTAGACTCGGTGCGGTCTCCGTAGGTGCCAGAGCGCAGGCTCCGGGCCTCCGCGCCGAGCTCCTGCCCTGAGTCTGTGCCCACGGACTCCTCGGTCTCCTCGGGGGCCTCCCCATCCTCTAGCCGGGGTCCCTCCTCCTTGACCTCAGCAGGCTCCGCATCTTCCTCATCGGGCTCCTCTTCTCCTTTGCTGGCTGGCTCCACCTCCATTTCTGCAAAGAGGGGCAGCACTGAGCTGCCTGAGATGCGAGCTCAGGCCCAGGCGACCCACTTCACCCCACGCGCCCCTCCTCTGCCCGAGCACCCCGCAGGGTTCCAGCAACGTCTGGGAATGACACGGTCCCCAGCACTGCCAGGGAAGGACCAGGGTCTGTGACCTGGTTATCTGCTACCTCAAGACTGCAGGTGTGGGCCTCAGTCAGCTGGAGATGGCCTCTTTCGCCAACAAGCACTTGGAGGTGCCGTGGGCAGCAAAGCACACCCTGCTGAGTGCCCAGAGATGGGCACCAGCACAACTCCAGGGCCGCCCAGATGCTTCCGGACTCTCAACCAAGATGCGCAGCTCAAGATTCAAGGGGAAAAGGCTCCAGGGAATGGTGGCTTCGAGTGGGGGTGGCTGGAGGTCAAAGGGCAGAGGACACGGCGGGGCCCTGCTAGGAGGTGTGTGCCAGGGATGGGGAGGTACCTTGCTCCGAGCTCTCTGACAAGGCCTCAGCTTCTGCTGCAGCCATGCCACTTGCGGGGTCTGGCTTGAGCTCCACAGGCAGGGGCTCCCGCGGGGCATCAGCCTTCTCTGTCTGCTCTGCGCCTGCAGTGGAAGGAGGAAGCAGAGGCTGGACTGGGACTCTGTCCGGGGTGCGTGGCTCTCCTAGACCAGGCTCCTGGCAGTGGCTGGAGAGACTGCTCAGAACAAACCCAGGGCCGTCTGAGGCCGGACGCCCGGGCCTTGCCCCCACCCCAGGCCCAGCACTGCCAGGTGACGGGATGGACGTCTTGAGTGCCGCCCCACCCCTCCAGGCGGCCAGCCTGCTCCCGGGCCACCACTCACCACTGGCGGTGCTCGCAGCCTGGCCGCCCCGCTCCTCTCTGAGCTGCCCGCCTGGGTCTGTGGGCGCACTGCTTCCGGCCTGCTCCAGCCTGCTCAGTGTGGGGGCTGCGGCCTTCTCTTTGGCTCTCCTGTCTCCTCCTGAAGGTGGAGAGAGCTGCCATTTCCCATCAACTGCCCACCAACTGGCTGTGGTCAGGTGGCCTACACCCTTTTGTTTTCTGGGTGCCCTGGGGAGCAGTGGTCACTGGTTTGTTTGCTGGACACACTGTCCCTTAGCCCCAGCTCCTTGTCTGGCTGCCACTGAGAATACAAGTGTCCCTTCCTGCTTGTGTGGGGTACACGGACTGGGTGGGGACAGACCTCACACGTGTAACATGGACACTCATCAGAAGTCAGTGCTTAAAGGGAAGAAGCGAGGTCTCCGGAAAGTATACAACCGAGTCTGGCACAGCAGGGGGTAAGGGCTTCTGCGGACGGCAGGGCAGAAGAAGAACACTTGGAAGAAGACAGCTGTGGCAGGGTCGGGGCAAGCCCTGCCCACATGCGCGCAGTGACCCTGCCCGTGCTGGTGAAGAGCAGGAAAGGGGCAGGCACAGGGACCGTGCTCAGCGGTGACGGGGCCAGCCTCCACCAGCATTCTCCAGGAGGGGTAGGTAGCAGAGGCCCCCAAAGAGCCAGAGGCAAGGCGCCATCAAAACTGAGATCCGGGGCCGGGGATTTAGCTCAGTGGTTCTGGCGTCTGCCTGGCAAACACAAGGTCCTGGGTTCGATCTTCAGTAACAACATGGCACAATGCTTGGTGTGTGACTCACACCTGTAATCCCAGCACTCAGGAGGCTGAGGCAGGAGGACTGCTGTGAGTTCGAGGCTGGCTTGGGCTACGTAGTGAGTTTGGGGCCAGCCTGAATTACAAATGGAGACCTTGTCTCCTAAAAACAAAATAAAAACGGGGTCTGGGGCCTCTCCTCAGAAATAGCTTACCAGTAGTAATCTTACCTTCCGCAGCTGGGACCTCCATATTTTCCCCGGGGCTTGAGACTGGCTCAGCCAGTGACTTGAGGGTGTGGCAGGCCGTGATGATGTCCTGCATCTGGAGGAAGCTGGCCACGGCCAGCACATCATCCACATTCTCAGGGCTCAGGCTCAGCTTGGCCGTGTACATGAACTCCAGCACCTGCCCCAAGCCTGCCAAGGACAGGGCAGCCGTCACAGACCCCCTGCGGCTGGGGACCAGCGGCCTTCTCAGTCCCTCACTCAGAGCAGGGCCCGAAGTCTCAACGGCTAAGTGTGGCGACTCTGGGGCAGCCCAGCACGGTCTCTGAAAAGACTCCCACGGTACAGCAAGGGCAGGGCAAGAACGTCTGCCCTGTACCCCCTGGACCTGGCTGCTGGACACTTCAACCCGACAGCTTGGCACTTCGGGGCTTTGTCGACCTGACCTCTGCGGGTCTCGGTCTGCATGATGGTAAGATGGATGACATCTCACACACACACCATTTTGGTGTGGGAACCTAAACCCAGGACCAGGGCCGAAGTCCAGCTGTGCCCTCACCGTCCCTAGCACTGCCCCGACACCCCTGGTCAGCACGGGGGTAGGAACGTGGCCCACTGCTCATCTGCTGAAGTGCATCCCGTGTCTGCTGTGGGCTGGAGCTTACCTGAGCTCCTCTCAGAGATCTGTCACCCCGTCCCTAGTCAAGAGAGGCCCCCAAAAGGTAGCAGGGATCTGCTAACACACTCAGGACTTGAGGCCTGCCTAGGAGCCTGGGGCACCCCGCGGCCTGCGGGCCCCGCCCTGGGAGGGCCTGCCTGGCTCGGCCCACCCACAGCCGCCAGCCTCAGCAAGCTCGCCTGGCCCCAAGAGGTACCTGCCGCGTTACTGATGTCCAGGTGCACCACGTCCTTCTGGTCCACGAAGAGCATCTTGAAGTACTCGCTGCACGCTGCCAGAACTGCCTTGTGGGCCTTGAAGCTAACGCCGTCCACCACGAAGGTGCAGTCACACAGGAGCCCCAGCTGCCGCTGCTGGTTCAGCTGCTCCAGGACGTGCTGGCTGTGCTGGGGGAAGTCCATGGCTGCAGGAAGCAAAGGGCCTCTGTCAGCAAGGAGCAGACCCACACCGTCTCACCCATCAGCCCCAGCTCCCGGAGAAGACTTGACCAAGGGCGGGGGAGTCGGAGTGGGGAGAAGCACATCAGCCACCGCAGGCAGGTGACACCAGACACCCACCATAAGCTCGGGTGGACCAGTGGCTCTTAGATCCCGATTCGCTGCCGGGGGAGTCCCTGAATGAAACGCAACAAGAGCCCGACACAGACACCTGTGCCTCTTGTCAGATAATGACAAAAAACAAAATACAAACAAATACAGAGCACTGACTGCGGTCATTTTAACAGAGGAAGAGCGTGGCCAGTCCCGACATTTTCTGTAAAAAACATCACAATCTCAGTAGAGAAGAGATGTTCGCTTGGACACATTTAACTTTGGGAAGACCTATTCTGTTCATGTTTTCTTGTGCTGTCATGGATGATGAAAGGTTCAGGGAGATGACAAGGTAGGTGGCTTTTTGATCACTGGGTACTTTGGAACCCACACCTACTCCCCACGGCCCTGGGCGAGTCCCCTGACCCCTAGGAACTGGGTCCTGTGGGGGAGCCCTTTCTCTCACAGTTGCAGGGTACAACATAAAGTTAGGGGTCCCTCTCCTCCAGAAACCTGTCCCATTGGCTTTTTATGGTGTGTGTGTTTTTTAAGTTTTTGAGACAGGGTCTTTCTTTGTAGTTCAGGCTGGCCCTGAGCTCACTATGTAGCCCAGGCTAGCCTCAAACTCACAGCAATCCTCCTGCCTCTGCCTCCCGAGTGCTGGGGTCACAGGCGTGAGCCACCACACCTGGCTCCGGTGGATTTTTTCCTGGAGAAACAAGGAGCTCTTACCCTCATCCACAGATCCACTGGCTTGGCCAGTTTCTGTGTCCAGGGCCTCATTTCACACTTGCAAATCCCACAGCCATCTCAAGAAAATATGTTCAGAAAAACTTAGGATCTTGCCACAGCACCATGGCTGAGTAAGCACCTTGGCTGCCTGCCCCCGGCCCTGGCCCCAGCCGCAGAGTCTGAGGGTCAGCGAGCTCCTGGGGAAAACAGGCAGGTTTTTCTAGAAAGCCAGTTTTAGGAGGTTTCAAAAGAAAAGCCAGCACTCCTGTTTGAGGCCACGTCACACATCAGCCGGGGCTGGCCTGGGGTGGTTCTCTGGCAGCTGCTCCCGGCCTCTCGCCTTCTGGGAGCTGAGGGTGACGCTGTGGGCGACGCTGGGGGGCTCTGTCCCCAGCCACAGCATTGCTGGCTGCTCCGTTACATCAGCCTCTGGGGCTGAGTCACTGGTACAGCAGCTGGGAGCTGCGGTGACCATGTAAGGCTACTGCCAGGGGTGAGCTGGGTGAAAGCCACACCCCCAGTGCCAGTGCAGGCCCGCCCACCCCGAGGGATCTGGAAACTCTTCAGAAGAGAGGGCATGCTGGGCGTGAGGTGCACGCCTGGGATCCCAGCACCCTGTAGGGATGAGGCAGGAGATCGCAGCCTGGGGAACTTGGCAAGACCTTGTCTCAAAATAAAAGTAAAAAAGGGTTGAAGATGTTGCTCAAAGCAAAAATTTGGTTCATTCTGCAGTACTGAGAAACATAGTTACTGAGCTCATGTAAGTCACTCAGCACAAAAAGGGGGACACAGCCCACAAGTAGACTCAAGAGCCCCCATATGCCAAGCCTGAGCCATGAGGCCCAGCTCACTGCTGCAGGAGACTGGGGAAGTCTCGCCCTCCCTCCCTCCCCTCTACACACAGCCCGGGCGGGCCCTGCCTCTGCAGCACTGGAGCTCCCGGGGACAGCGGAGTTGTCCTGTGCACTGAGATTGTCCAGAGCAAACCAGGGGCAGTGCGGCCCTGTACCGCACAGCGCGCAGAAGCACCTTCGCTCGGGTCTTCGATCCCATCCCGGAAGGAGCAAGCTCCCACTGCGGCCTAAAGGGGCGTGAGGGGAATCTCGCCTGTGCTCTTCGTGAGCTCTGCACGGGCAGAAGACCCACGTCAGTCCCTGGGGTGAGAGCCTCGCTGGGCCCATGCATCCAGTTTCTTGTGCTGTCATGGTGCAGCGAGAGGGTGTCCTCTTGGCAGGGTGCAAGGAACCAAAGGCAGGAGGGCTGCGACAAACTCCCCAAGGTTGTCTTCTGAGACAGAAGTGCAGGTGAGCACAGCTCCTGCTCCTGTCCCTTCGCCCTCTGCATCCTCCCAAGTGCAGAGAGGGAGGTGACCTGAGGGCCACACAGACGCAACCCTCACTTTCAGAGCTTGCAAGTGAGGTCCAAACCAGCCCACCTGGCAGGTAGGCCTGAAAGCTGAGCTGGGCAGGACACCGCCCCCCCCCAAGCAGCAGCTGCATTCCCCTGGCGGGGCCTGCCACCTGCCTTGCCAGGAAGAGAAAGGTGAGGGAAGGCCAAGTGCAGGGCAGGCACCCACGGCTTCCGCGGGCCCTGAGACTGCAGTAGCCTCTGAACAGCTACCCGGAGCTCCCAGGGAAAGGATGGCAACACCTGGCTCTGACCCTGACTAGGGGTAGGGGTGGCATCGTTTTGAGAGGTCTTGGGGTTCAGATGAGCAGTAAAGGCCCCCAGGACAGGGTGATGCCCGGTTCCTCAGGAGAGAGGCTGGGTGAGTCATGCAGCACTGCGCACTGGGTGCCCCTCTAAGGAAGACCCCCTCGGGGCAGCTCCTCCCCAGGTGAAGGGCAGGAGAAAATCAGAGGCCTCTGATCCCCCTAAGGCTGATTTGGGAGCTGTCTTAGGAAAATCAGAGGAGAAAAGAGAAGTTGGGCATGGGGCGCTCCGGTGATCTCAGCACTCTGGGAGTCGAGGTAAGAGGACTGCAAGTTGCCGTCCTGGGCCAACTTAGTGACTGAACGAGACCCTTTTTCAAAATAAAAAACTAGCAAAGTTCTGGGGTTGTAGTTGGGTGCAAAAGCCCTGCATTCAACCCGCTCTGTGGAAGGAAAGAACAAAGAGAAAGGGAAAGGGAAGGACGGGTCAGGGCAGGGCAGGGGAAAGGCCGAGGGCGCGAGGTGGGGCGAGTGAGGGGCCTGGGCCACAGGGGCGTCAGTGCTGTGAGCACGGCCCTGGCCCTCCCCAGGACGAACCGGATGCTCCAGGCTCTCCGCCCAGCCTGGCCACCCCGGGACTGGGACTGGAGGAGGAGGAGGCAGCGCACAGAGAGGGAAGGCGCCTGCGCCTTGGAGACAGGCACAGAGGTGAGCACCACCGACAGCAGCCTCGTACCCACCAAGTGTGATAACACCGAGATCCCCGCCACCCCACAAGGCCCTCACTCAAGCTCCGCAGGGGCTCGTTTTCCTCACCCCACAGCAGGGGGGGTGGACACAGCACCAATTAGAGCTGGTTCTTATAAAGAGCCTCAAACTGGGACCACAGAATGGGCAGGCAGACAGAACGAGACCGAAGTGCACCAAGCCCAAGCGAGTCCTTGTTTTAGATGCAGGAATCCAGCCCCTCACGACACCTGGCTGGCCCAGGGCCTCTGCCACCAGATGACTTGACCTGACAGTCCCAGCTGCAGCCAGGCACTCTTCCTCGTAAGAGCTCCAGCCGCTGATTTTACCTGTATTACCAGTCGTGTCCCAGGTCACAGCTGGCATGCTCTCCTATGACCAACAGCCTGGCATGACCGGCCCTGGGCCTCCCCAGGAGTGCTCCGGGGATGAAGGGAACCACTCAAAGGACCCCAGCATGACTCCAGACAGGCCCAGGGGGCCCCGCTGTCCCATCCTCAGACATGGCTGGTTGGCTCTGGACTCTGAGGGTGGCCCAGTGGCCTCTTCCCTGCACGGTCCCCTGGCCTCCAGGGCTCCCAGGGCGGGCCAGGGCCCAGTGACAACCAGGCTGACAGAGGCTTTCTGGGGCACTCAGCCCAGCTGCAGGCTGCTCGCGGGCACACGGGTGACCACAGCTAACACCCTGGGAGTAGAGCAGCTCCCCAGGGATTTGCCAGGATGGAAACAGCAATCTTCACCACTCAAGCCGCTCACAGTGTTGGGCGGGGACAGTGACCACCAGGAGGGTGAGCCCGCAGTCGGGGTGGTTCGGGCTGGATGGGGAGCAGGTGGGGCACTTTCGAGCCACCGGGCCTGTCCTGCTTTTTCACTTGGACACAACTAGGTTAATATACAGTTGTATGCAGTCACTCGAAAACAACACAAATTTTAATAAGAAAAAGGTGAGATACAGAGCCACACTCAACTGAGTCCTGGCACAGGAACCTGGCAAAGACCACCCACTCTCGTCAGGGCCGTCCTGAGGCCCCAGGCCTGGTTGGCAGCGGGATGGTGGGTCAGTGGAGCTAGTAGAGCCACACAAGTCGCACGGGGCAGCTGGCAGGACAACTCACGTCCACCAGGGGACTGACTGCTGTAGGAGGGTGCTTCCTCTTCCAGTCATGAAACCCGCCCGACCAGGCCAACAGGCTGAGCAGAATGCAGAGTTCCAGGCCAGTTGGCTCCATAGCGAGTTCAAGGCCAAGCATAGGCTACACAGCAAGACTTTGTCTCATGACCACAGCCAGTTCTGGGCCGGGGATTTAGCTCAGTGGTTCTGACATCTGCCTGACAAGTGCAAGGGCCCAGGTTCAATTCCTGCTGCCACATACCACAATTCCAGGCATGGTGACTCACACCGGTAATCCCAGCTCTTGGACTGCTGTGAGTTCGAGGCTAGCCTGGGCTACACAGTGAGTTCAGGGCCAGTCTGAACTACAATGAGAGACCGTCACAAAAATCTAAAAAAGAAAAACCCAGGTCCCCCCCCCCCACAATGCCCTCACAGAATCTCTGCAGTGTGCCACACAGCACAGGACAACTGGTCACTGGAAAACTAAGAGCGAAGGCACTCGGGGTGCCAGTCCTGCCTGCACTGCTGCCTCTGCAACATGAGCAGAGAGGGACCGCAGCACTGTGGAAGCAGCAGGCCCTGGGTCCAGGCCCGCCACCAACCGCCCTGACCACTGGCGAGGCTCTCTGCTGGGACCCTTCACACGGGCACAGCTCTGTTACAGGGGTAAGTGCAAGGACAGCGGAGCAGGCGAGACACGGCCAGCTGCGGCATCAGCACTTGGTGGGCGCCTGCTACCAGAAAGCAGAGATGCAGGCTGTAATTTCTTTTAAAGCTACAGACCTTATCAGATGGTGTCTCCAAGCATTTTATACTGGTGTCTCGGGTGCACTCAGTAACTGTCCTGTGACTTGACCCTGTTAAGATGAGGAATCGTAAACCAGTACTCCTTCCAAATGCAACCCAGCAAAGTCCCAGAGAAAATTAGCAAGCAGAGAGGGAGGGTGTGGGAGGTGGGAGCACTGAGCCAAGAGCCACGCAGAGCAGCTCTGCCCGTGGGGGGGCCCCGAGCACAGCTCCATCATGGAGTCACACGGGCACCTGTCACACAAGCATCGCCCAGTTATTAGCAAGCTCTAAGCTGCGGGCCGGCCTTCTAGAGTGTGCACAAGGGGCCCATCAGGCCAGCAAACAGCTGGCCAAGTTAAGGGGCCCTGAGCCGGACAATCGACAGTCACAGGCTCCCACCGCAGGCCACGCCCAGCTCCAGGCTCCATGCGAACAGAGTGGTGTCCTGTCAAATTCCTTGAGGCACCTAAGAGGGGGTCGGGAGGTCACCACCGGGCTGCCAGCTGCTTGGCGGTCCGGATTTTCTAGAAATACAGGTGGCCGAGAGGACAAACTAAGGCCAAGGAGGTGGATATTCACTCAGGCCAGCCAGGCAGCGCTGAGGCCCATCTGCCTAAGCCCACCCACTGACAAACTCCCCGGCCGAAAAGCACACATCAGTAGCATAAAAAGAAGCCCTAACTGTGAAGCTAAGTCAGCACTGCCTCCGCTTCCAAGCACGCCGCACAGCAAGGTCCGTCGCTCTGGCGCGGCTCCGGGCCAGCCCGCGCGGCCGAGAGGCATGGGCGCAGGAGGAGACGGCCTGCACCTGGATGGCCCGGCCGGTGAGGTACATGCTGGTACCGTGCACCCCCAGGGCAGAGTCCGAGCTTCCGGCCAGAGCACACGAGGTGGCACTGGGCACTCTTCCCTCCCCCCAGTGACCCACAGTCACACGGCGTTCTTCCTGCAATTTAAGAAGCTCACGCACTGTCAGAGGAGACTTCTGTTTCCCTTACAGCTCTTACAGCACCTGACCCAGTCGCTGCTCTCAAGCAGTTAAGGCTGAGCACGGGGACTAGGCCCTGTAAACTGTGAAGATCTTGGGTATTTCGAGTATGACTAACTCAATGTCAAAATAGCCTGTGGACTCAAAGGAAACCATACTCTGTACTCCGGGGACTATTACTTCAATGAATAATGGACAGAAGCCACCCTGAGCAATGATTTTCCAGCTGGGCCTGGTGGCACATGCCTGTAATCCCAGCTCTTGGGAAGCTGAGGCAGGAGGATTGCCATGAGTTTAAGACCAGCCTGAGCTATCAAGTGAATTAGTTCAAGACCAGCCAGAACTACATAGCAAGATCCTGTCGGAAAAAGCAAGCAAGCCTTCCACAATGATTTTCCATCTCACTAATCACAGCAGCACCTAAAGGTGCTGTGCTGTATGTCCCCTCAGAAACTATGAGGCAATTTAATGGCAAAGAAGCAGCATTAAGAGGAGCGTTTCTGGGGCACCCAGCCACAACTCAGCTCTGAGGGACAGACTGATGCCTTCCCGGCAGCAGGGGCCTCCACAGACAGAGGCTAGAGCCCAGGGACCTGCTGTCCTGCCTCCAGGGTGCACCTGCAGCCAGGTTTCGGAGCCCAGGCAGTGAGAACGGACTGCCCTCTTCGTCAGTTACCCTGTCTGTGGTATTATTTTTTGCAACACAAAACAGACCAAGGTGACAGGATTTGAGGAACAACTCTATGCAGGTGTGTGGGCCTCCTGGACACAGAGCCAGTAGGGCACACAGATGCGCAAGCCTTCAGATCACTGCCTTCTGGCTGCCAGGGCCTTAAATCAGGACCAGTTGTTGAAATTAATGAGTTGTGCCAGGGATTTAGCTGAAGAGGTACCGTGCCTACCTTGGAAGCACAAAGGCCCAAGTTCAATCCCTGGTACTGCAAAAAAATAAAAATTTTTTAAAAAAGACTTAATGAGTTTCACAAGTACTAACGGGGCCTCACTGCGCTTGTCTGAGGTACTGCATTCCAGCACTGAGCTTAGAGGGGAGATAGGGATGAGTTACAGTGCCGGGTCCTGAGTGTTTGAGAAAAGTAAAGGACACTGTGGGGGAGAGGACGGGGCCATGGAGCACCCTCTAAGGAGGTGGCACCCGGCAAACACACGACTGAAGTGCCAGGGTGCGCTGCGTCACTGTAGGCCCGGGCACCATTCGGGATCAGGAACAGCAAGTGCAGGGCCCCGAGGCACAGGGCCTGTCCTCCCGAGAGGAGAAGCAGGGCAAAAGCTGGTAACAGCAAAGGCCGAGGCCGAGGCCTCGCGGTATCTGAGGGCACCAAGACTCGGGCTTCTTCTCCAGGAGCTGGGGACCTGGACGAGCAGAGAGCAGAGCGGGGGCATTTCCAAGGCCACTCTGCAGCGCGAGAAAGCCTGCTCGGGGCCCGACGGAACAGGAGCGTCGGTCAGCTCAGTGGACAGCGAGAAGTGGTGGTCAGCTCACCGAGACGGCAGAGGTGCTCCTGCAGGGACGGGTTTGAGCACAGTGGATACAGCCCGGCAGGCCAGTGATCAGAATTCCAGCCTGAGCAGGTGGACCTTCCAGGTGGCCACGTCGGGGGGCTGGGGGTTTAAGGGAGAGCTTCGAGTCTGGCCAGGGCAAGTGAACCCTGTGCCTGTCTCCTGAGCGTAAAGGTTGAGACTCCGTCTCCCTACAGACTCGGAGACCCTTAGGGGCTCGAGCACACTCGCTCACACACGCTGAACCTTGTCAGAGGCCATTTTGGTAGCCCCACCCCTCTTTGTCTCTCACCCATCGCCTTACCATCCCCCATAGCTCATGCCATATAGACCCCCCCACTCACAAAGTTCTCTTATTGGGCAAAACCCTAGGTCAATCCTATAGACCCTCCCTTCCTCTTAGCCTTCACCCCGCCCTGTGACCTTTTGCTATATATGTGACACTTAAGCCTGAATAAATTGGAGGTTCCAGAAACATTCCCCAGGGTCTGTGCTGGACTCTGTACCTCACCCTCTCCGGCCGGAAAACCTCACAGAGACAACAACCAGCAGGGGTTCAAGAGGCCCAATCGCAGACGCTGACAGTCGGGGGAGGGCTGCTGCACCCAGAAGGGCCCGACAGACGGGGCTGAAGCACATGCGCTTGAGCCCTGGGACTGAGGCCGCTCACCCGAAAACAGGCAAAGCCAGCAGAAAGACGACTGTGAGACCCAGCAAGACCCAGGCAGACAGGAAGTGCTGCCGTAACAGTAGCAGGAGTGGAAGCAGAGCGTAATTAAAACGAGAATGGCCCAAAGTGTCCTCAGTGAACGCTCTGTGTCCAGGAAGCCAGGCTTCTCTCTGGCAACAGCAACAGCCAAAGCCTCCTCGGAAAGGCAGTCAGGCCAGGCAGGGTGCCACACAGCTGTAATCCCAGCACTCAGGAGGCTGAGGCATGAGGATCACTGTGAGTGGGCTACACAGCCTAAACTATATAGGAAGAGTGTCTCAAAAAACAAACAAAAAAGTGGCAGCCAGGCCCAAGGTCCCCACAGGTCTCTCCACCAGGAAAGAGACAGTTTATGAGAGGGCTGCCACTAGGAGGACAGGGTGTCTGGCTCCATCTAAGCTGACACAAGCAAAGGCACAGACATTCAGGCAGAGGCCAGCTTGAATCTGGAATAGAGATGTGACAAAGAACGCTGTGTGTGGGCTGGGGACGGAGTTCAGTGGCACTGCACTGGCCTGGTAAGCGCAAGGTCCTGAATTCGACACCTGGTAATGCAAAAAAAAAACCAAATGTGCATGCTGGGGCGGGCACAGCAGGGCAGTGGTCTGTGCTCCGCAAGAGGAGCAGGTGCAGAGGTGGCAGGAAATGCAGCTGCGGGGACAGCCTTGGGGTGGCTCACACTCAGCCCGAGATGACACTGCAGGTGGGGAAGCCCCAGAGCACTGGCCCCCAGCTGGGGTGTCGGCAGGTGCCCTGACCTGACATCCTCTTATGGTCTCCAAGAGCAGCCTGCGCCAAGGGCCCTCCTGCCATACCATAAGGTCCGAGCACCTCCTGAGTGACACACGGCTCCTCCTGATGGAACCCCTGCTGCGTGTCCTGCCACAGCCCCGGCCAAGAGGCACAGCGATGACTCGGGCCAGCAAGGGACCGTGAGGAGGCAGGTGGGCTGGGGAGGTGGCCAGATGCGCGGTGACGCCTTCTCAGTGCTGTTTCACCACTCTTAAGGCAGAGGCAGACACTCAGGCAGACAGAACAAACACCACAGAGTCAGAGTTCTAAAGCCCTGAGTTTCTCTTTACCCAGAAAACCCACTCAGAAATCTTCCGTAAGACCTGGTAACCAAAACTTCTAACCAGGAAAAAATTTCTTGTACGGGAAGTGGAAAATTACAGTAATGTGACAGGCTGTGTCACTCGGGAAACCCGAAGAGCAAAACCCTACACGGGGCCTCCCCTGGGCAGCCGCTGGCACTGCTCCCCGGGCGGCAGCGGCCCCTCCGGCCCACCACACGCCCGCAGCACCGTCCGCACTCATCAGGGCACAGCAGCCTTGGGCTCGGGACAGCAGGCTGGCGTGGCGGGCGAGGGTGCGTGGGGCTCCGCGCCTCAGCTTCCTTCCCAGAGAGCGGGTGACAGGGTAGGAAGGCCCCTCCCCACACCAGTGCCGGCGGTCCCCATCAGCTCCCCCAGCTGCTGAAGCCAGTGCCCGCAGTCAAGTATAGGAAAGGGGCTGCACTACTGCTGGCTCTGCCTTCTAAACGTGGACGGAGAGCAGAGCTTGGCACCTCTCACAGCACAGAGGCTGCGGGGCTCACTCGCACACCTCACTCAGCAAGGAATCGTGTGGCCCAGAAAGGCTACAACCTATTTACAGAGGACACAAGATGTGGAGGAGCAGAGAGGGTGTCAGGAGAGGGACAGGCCGGACAAAGAGAGAGGAGCCCGACCTGCAATGCCCAGAAGGACAAGTGGCCCGGGCTCTACTGACAATGGAACCGGTCACAAGCGAGCTGAAACTGGGGTAGGAGGGCGTCAGGGTGACGATGCTGACTGTGCCTGGTTCTGATGCACACCAGGTTAGGTGACCACTGAGGTCCCTTCCAATGTTAAGATTTAGTAAGTACTGGGCCAGGAATTTAGCTCAATGGTTCTGGCACCTGCCTGGCAAATGCAAGGTCCTCGGTTCAGTTCCTGGTAGCCACGTACAATACAGGGCGTGGAGACTCACCCCAGCAGCAATCAGTACCACACAACACAGTGCCGGGCGTGGTGGCTCACGCCTGTCATCCCAGCACTCGGGACACAGAGGCAGGAGGATTGCTGAGTTTGAGGCTGAGTTCAGGACCAGCCTGAACTACAAAGCAAGACCCAGTCTCAAAAAGAAAAGTTACATTTTCTACACCAAATAAGGTTAAATTGAGGGAAGATTCGGTAAAATGTGATGAAGAAAGGCTGGGGACGTGGCTCAGTGTGGCCTGCCCACAGTGGACAGAGGATTTAATCCCCTGCACCATGAAAAGCAGCCAGTGGGTTCCTCCCAGCCAGAGCTGAGGGGAGGCTGGAGCCAGGGTGAGGAGGGCCAGGCCTCGGTGTGTGCCCTGAACAAACAGTGCAGCCAGCCCCCACCCCTTCAGAGCCAGCACCTGCCGCTGGCAGAGCTGCTGGAGCCTCCATGGGAGTGGTTTGCCAGCCACTCGGAAACGCAGGCTTCTGGGAGACACGTGGAAACCAGCCCGCCCTGCCCCCACCTGCCTGGGCACTAGGCCGGAACAGACGGCCCAAACACAGAACTAGAGATGGAGACAGGGCCAGCGAGGCCAGGACTGCTCTGAGGGGCAGGTGGGCAGCCTACTTAGGGGGAGGGAGGGCACACAAAGGTAATGCTCAGGGCTGAGAAAGACTGGAGCTAAATGTCTCAGAATAAGAACATCTGTCTAGCATATGCAAGCATTGCAAAAAATAAAACATTAAAAATATGGGGTAAGCTGGGCATGGTGGCTCATATCTGTAATCCCAGCACTTGGGAGGCAGAGGCAGGAGGATTGCTGAGTTCAAGGCAAAGCAAAACGCTGTCTCAAAAAAACTAAACAAACAAACATAAAACAGGGTAATATCCCTGAAATAAAAAAGCTCTTCAGAATGAATCACCCACTAAGCCAGGCATGGTGGTGCCTGCCTGAAATCCCAGCACTCTGGGAGGCTGATACAGGGGGATCACAAGCTTAGGCCCAGCCTGGGCAACTAAGAGACTGAACAAGATCCTGTCTCAGAAACACGAGGAGGAGGAATACAGCTCAGTGCAAACGCCTGGGCTCCACCAACTGCGAAAGCACAAATTTTACACAAAAGCCTGTACTGGCTTTTGTCATGGCAAGATTATTCCCAGTAGGGAGACATGAGAACAGCCCAATGCCCAGCGGCTGATAAAGGGACGCAGAGAACAGGACATCCGCACAATGGAGTAGTACTTGAAAATGAAAATTCGCTGATACATGCTCCAAAAAAGGTAAATGCATGAAGGCAGAAAGATTAGTGGGACAGGTGGACAGAGAGTGACCGCTGAGGGTGTGGGCTTGCTTCTGGGGACAAGGGGCCGTCAGAAAGGCACTCGACAGCAATACGGGCTACATGACTCTGCAAAGGTACTGAAAGCCACTAACCGTCTGCTTTAAATGGGCGAAA
>PVIR01011846.1:0-46177 GCA_004026965.1 Petromus typicus | reverse complement strand
GCCTTTGCTGCCTTGTGCACGCATGCTGCTTCTCCTCTGCGAGGCCTGTTTGTCATTCCTGTCTTGGAGTCAGCCAACTACAGACTGAAATATCTGTGAACAGTGAGCTGAGCACACCTTTCCCTTTCAACTTTGGGTGCCCAGTATTTTGTCTCAGCAACGAGAGAAAAATATCTAGTACAAGTCACCTTTCAAATGACAGTTGTAATGCTAGGTCACCTCAGGGTGAGAGTACAGAAGAATGGGTCTGTGCCAGTCACCTCCCTGAAGACCCTTGATACACCTTCTGGTGTGTCTGTCAGATTCCTCTTTGTCACCTATTGAGTGTTTAGGTAGGCCAGGTTAGTTCACCACCACACCCAACCACGTATTTTTTTAGATGGTCCTTCATTTGGGAAATTTTCTCTCATTTAATAAGCTTTGACAAAGACATTAGGACTCATACAGCTTGACACGCATAATCTGGCTTGCTATTGCCACTTCCTGACAACTCATTTCTAGCAAGCTTGTCTCGAAGCTTGTGGTGCAGTGCACTCTGCCTCTCATACTCCCGCTATGTGACTCCAAAGACACTCTTTCCCAATACTGTGGAAATGTCTTTTGACAAGTGACAACATGCTCATTCTTTCCTCAGTGGGCGGACAGCTGAAGTTATGTCCTCTTACTACACCCAGACTCATACCTTTGTTCTCTAAAAAGTGCTATGGGCCCATCCCATGGGTCCAAATATCTCCTGCATCATCTGCTGATAGTCTACCCTGTATTTATATAAGAAGCAAATTATCACTGGAACAGACATTCAATATCATTAGGTTAGGTAATAAATTGAAATTAAAATTCCCTTTAGACAGAGATCTTAAAATGCCCAAAGAGGTTCATAATATATCTCAAAGTTAAGTACTTTGATATGCTCAGGAAGACGAAGTTTAAAGTTTAACCTTTTCAATAGGAATGGCAAGCTCTCATTTGTCCTGGTACAAAGCAGATATTCAATAAATAGGCTGAACAGAAGAGTAAACAGTGAGGACATGTGGTTTTCCTCCCGTCTATCAGTTCCTTGTAGCCGTTAGCCATCATTTGTAGTGAATGGGGTTCTCCAAGTGGATAATCCCAGCCTGCTTTCCTGGGAGATAGAAGCCATGGGTAGAATTCTATTCATCATCACTCTTCTTAGTTTTAAATGGAGTTCTCTCCTTGTTCTGAAAACATTCAGTGTCAAGTACCATATATGTGTTATTATATATACAATATATATTCAGTATATATTATATTAGTACGTGTTTGCAGTACATGATGATTACATTCACTGTGGGGAGTGGGTGCACACACAACACACCTCAATTCTTATCTTCCCCCTTTCCTCCATGCCCATCTTATTTGACCGGCTTCAGACTGAATCATTTATTTTATAAGGCTTATAAAGTTAGTTATCACATATACTGATTAACAACTGACTAATAAGCCAAAACCCATAAAACACGTGAGAAAATTATAAGAAATTAAGGTACACTCTTAGATACACTGGCTGTGTTGGGTGGGTTACAATAGCATTTTTGTACCTTTCTCCTTTTTCTTATTGTCTGTCTTTTATTTTACCCTGAATTTATACACTGAGTCATTCATAGAAAAGAAACCGTGTGATACTTAAGCCCGTGTGTCTGATTTACTTCTCTTAACAGGAGAACATCCAGGTGCTAAAAACCATTATTTTGTCACTTTTTGGGAAACCATGTTAGCATTAATTAGTTCTCTGGGCACTGAAATGTCTCAGGAAGCAAGATGAAGCTCATGGATTTGGGAAGCAAAATATCCTAGACAGAGCCTTTAAATATACTTCTAATGAGATACACCTTTGTGTTAGTTACTTTTCTCTGGTTGCTGAGAAGGGGGTCTCTTTAGCTTACAGTTCAGAGGGGTTTTAATTCATAGACGCTGGCTCCAGTGCAGGGATGGCGAACAGGCACCGCAGAGGGCAAATGACATGGTGCTCACAAGGCAGCGAAAGTAACAAGAGGGGGATTAACTACCTCTTTCTGCCCCCTTTTTTTGAGACTACCAAGAGTAGGGCAGTGCCCAACTAGTCACTCAGGTGTAGTGGCTTAGTAATCACATGTCCTTAACCCCAGCCTCGCACATTCCAGATTCAAATATCTCTGAAAAAGTCCTCACCTCTTCTGCATGAAGCTCTGGAGGAACATCTGCACACTAACCATGACACTCCATTCTGAACTAGCTGTTTCCCGCCCTGTGTTCTTTTCCCTGTGGAGTTTCCATCATAGTGTTACTTCTGGTAAGGAGATCTTGTTTCTGAACTACAACTCAATCAGGTATGCAGATGAAGGTAAGGCCATACAGGAGCCAGGTCAGTTCACTTGGGTTTGCATTTATAGTTTTATTCTTTGCTGTGAATTGGGCCTCCTTTCATCAGACTTCACTGTATGTGATGATGTTTTTGACTCACTGTCTTTGACTTTTCATTTTTTGTGTGTTTTTTTTTCCCTTTCCATACTCATTATCTAATATCAAAGTGTTATGGCACTCAATTTCTTACTTTTTCCCTTGCATGAGTGTTCCCTAAGACCAAATGAATATGTAACTGAACAAAGATTTTGATATTTAATAGTTTGTCCAATTAGTGAAAAACTTTGGTTGGAATAAAATTGATTTTAAAATAGATTATGAGACATTTGATATTATTTGAACTATTAGCAGGCATTCAAATTATATTGTTCATTAATTTATATCCTATTAATTTAAAACTTTTCTTTTACCATTTAATTGCTTCTGAATTAATTTTTTCCAAGCCATGGCACTTCATAATTAGTTTAATTTTTTTCACTGGATTTTCTAAGCATTCGAAGAGAAGAATTCAGCAAACATACAGATGAGATTTAATGTTTCCTGTTCAGGTTTGTGATTTTATATTTATAACTTGCATGTTTATATTATCTTTGCCTTGAAATTGAAGCGTGAGACCCGGAAGTGATGCTGTGATTTCCAGTTCTTCTAAACAAAGTGCCATCTCTGTTTACTGATTCTTGAACAAATGACATCACTTCTCAGAGCCCAAGTTTGTTCTTTGGGAAAAAGTAGACAGCGACAGTGTCTACCCCACAGAGTTGTTGTAGTTGACTTTAAAAATTAAATATTCACCCTATGTGTATTACACATACGTGTGTGTAATAGACATGTGTGTTCTATATACATATGTGTTTCTGTATATATGTAGCATATGAAGGTAGTGGTAGCAGTATATGTTTGCGTGCAGGAGTAAGGGTGAGAGTAATGGAAAAGTATTTAAAGAGTTTTTGTGAACAAGCTGGATGTGGCATACATTCCATGTGTCTGTATACTATTGGTCAGGTGATACAGCTCCACTCTGAGTGGAATGTAACTGGGAAACATAGAAGCTATATGTACAGCTTTGTTCTGGCAATAATTCTTCCTTACAGAAGGGAAGTGTGGTCCTTTGGTGAGCAACTGGATCCCAGCGCTACACACTCACATGCAAAGTGAGTAACGAATGTTGGGTGTTGTTGGTGTATCTTTGTGGACCACTTACAATTTACTTGTTTGACTTTCCAATTAGACTGGGAATCCGTTGGAGTCACACAGGGATTGTATCCTTCACAGAGTTCCTGATAGCTGATAGAATTCCTGAAAAGTTTCATCTTGTAGCAAATGCATGGTGAATAAATATCTATGGATGACATACACTTAACAGGATAAATGAGTATCACATCTGATGTCAGGTACACAGTATAATCACCGTTAGAGGGAACTGAAAAGTACACATAGGTCTTCTATAGTTAAAAGTTCCAAAAATGTGAGCTAGCCTCCTTGTTGAGCCTCATAAATATCAGCAATCTGAAGAAAAATAACCCATCTGGGTGTGGATAATAGATGCTGCTGTGGAAGTTAATGACAGTGCAGCTGGTTCTTTCAAAATATGGTGTAAAGATTGCCACTGGCTTCCTTTTTCTCTGGCCTTTAGGAAAAACTAACAGCAGCTAGATGTGTAATGTTAGTTACCAATGATTTTGGAATCTAAAATCAATATCTGGAGTGATAGGAATTGCTTAGAATGACCGAGCTTTCCTTGGAGCTTCTGGTGCAGTATTAATGTATGCTTTTCCTATCGGATTGCATTCCATCTAATGAGAAGGAAATATCAAATACAGAGCTGTGTTCTTTCACCTTATCCCTCAGTACTTCTACTAAGGATCACAGAAGAGTCCTGGGCTCTTTTAAAAAAATTTAATTGAAATCTTTATTGGTACATTACATATACACATGATGATTGCACTCAACAATAGGAATTTGTACCAGTATATAACACAACTTACTTCTCATTTTTTCTCGTAGCCCAACCCACCCTACCACCCCGCCCCCTATATACATAAACTTTGTTTCCTTTTTTTTTTTTTTAATCTTTATTGGTACATTACATACACGCATCAGATTGCACTGCATAGTGGGGATTTGTACCAGTATAAGACACAACTTAATTCTCATTTTTTCCCATAGCCCTACCCACCCTACCATTCCCCCATACATAAAATTTGTTTCCTTTCTTTTTTGTTATAATCTCATTGTTTTCCCCCTTTACTCCATTTCACTTTGAGTATTTTCTATTTCACAATATTTAACATACATTCTAGAACTCATTTACATCTTCATTTTCTCATACCAGAGAAAAAATATATTTATACATCTGTGACCTATTTATTTCACTTATGAAAATATCATCAAGGTATGTCTATTTAAGGATAAATGCTTTAAATTTATAATTTTTATGGCAGAGTAATACTCCATTCTGTAGAAGAACCACAACTTTTTTATCCAGTCCCCAGTTGATGGACATTTTGGTTGTTTCCAAAATTTAGCAATCACAAACTGGGCTGCTATAAGCACAGGCGCACATATGTCACTGTGATATGAATCTTTTATTTATTTATTTATTTTATTTATTTTTGACACAGGGTCTCACTTTGTAGTTCAGGCTGGCCCTGAGCTCAGCCTCAAACTCACATCACAGAAATCCATCTGCCTCTGCCTCCCAAGTGCTGGGATTACAGGCGTGAGCCACCATGCCCGGCACTGTGATATGTGGTACTGGTTGCTGCTATGAAGACTCACACCCAGTATTGTATGTGATTACCAGGGGATCAAAACTGGGCCCTTGCACTTGCAAGACAGGTGCTGGAAACACTGAGCTAAATCCCTGGCCCTGATATGAATCTTTTAATTCTTTTGTGTGTATACCTAGCAGAGGAATAGCAGAGTCAAATGATACCTTTAACTGTAGTTTTTTTGAGGAATCTCCAAACTGATCTCCACAGGGATTGTAGAAATCTGCATTCCCACCAACAGTGGAGAAGCATTCCTGAGGTCTTATAAAAAACACTAGAGCCTCTATTCTCTGTGTGTTCAGAGCCTTGTGCCTATATCTGTAATGAATATAGTTCTGGTCTCTTGTAAGGCTGCCAAGGCCTCAGAAGGAATCGTGACAGAGGCTGTTGTGTTATCACACCTTTGGGATTTTCATATTTCTCTTTGTTCTCCTCAGCTTCAGACAAAAGGAAGGTTCTAAGCAAGAGAAAACCTTTAATATTTAATTGTTTATAATTCTCTCATGGGTGGACATGCACTATCTCATGCCATGCATGAGATACTAGCTTTTCTGTGAAACGGACTCTCTGGAGTGCTCCTATGGGAACCCATCTCAGGCATAGCTCCCAGATATGTATGGATCCTGACCAGTCTCTGACAGGCCCAACCAGCTTCTGCCTTTAGCACAGTCCTCCGTAGTTTCTCACCACATGTTTGTCATATTCCAGCTGTGTTCACTCTCTTGGACCTAAGTTCATCAAGTCAACACAAGCATGGTTAATCAGCCCTTGGGGCCCTCATATGTCTGTGTCAGCTGAAGCAGGGACAAGCAGCTTGTTCAAATTCTAATCATCTTTTTCATGTCTATACAAGGGTTGATCAAGCCATTTTCCCATGTATAGACTTACACAGTAACTAGTTTGTGTGTCTATATTTGTCCTCTGATTCCTGGGAACACACATTAGACTTTTCCAGTACGTAGCTTTTGAGCTTTATTTTTGTTTTTCTTTTAGCACCATAGAGAGCAAGTGTGAATTTTTTGGTGCTAAAAGAGAATAAAAAGTGTACAAACGTCACTTCTCTTCAGTATCAAGTAAACCTTTAAGCTCTCCTTCTTTTGGCCTGACAGAAGGGAAGCCCCACCCTTTCCAATATCTTCCTTAGGGACTGAGAAGAGAGAATAAAAATTCTTTATTTGGTGGAAGATTTTCCTACCAGTTATATACAATAGCCATTTGAATTGCTAATCTTCTACAGGTCAAAAACAGAAGGTGACAGGGGTTTTCTAGTCACTGATTTGACTTTTTTTCTCTTTTATAGAGAATGGATTCATCTTGAAATACTTTTAGAAATGTTTATATGTACTAACAACTATTTGATTAAAAATGTATCATTGCAGAGCAAACTAGTCCAGGGTCATTAATAATTTCTGCCCATATAAAATTCACTTTTGTAATTCTCCTCACTCTCTTTATTATATTCCTATTTTAGTGTGTTTTGTTGTATGCTTGAGTCCTTTTATTTTCTTTATTTATAAGCTCTGCTTATAAACTGTGCTTAGATTTACTTTTCTTTGCAGAGCTAAAGGAACATATACCATGGAAATCTGTTTATCACCACCAACAAAGTAATTTGAATTCTGATGGAAAAGCGACTTGTCCATGATTGTGCCCTTTAGTTGGATTTTCTCTCTCTAGTTGTACTCTTTTGAGTATAGACTTGCAACTATTGTCACTTGTCTGCTCTGAGACATTCAGCTCATCATTAATTTCTTATTTCAGATAATTATCGTGTCATTAATGATGGTGCCTGAATACTTACTTAGGAAAAGAGAGAGAATCTGAGAGTACGTTTTGTTGTTTCCACCATTAGTTAAAATGTGTTTAAAATTTTGAAGTAGGAGCAGATGTTCTTTTTAAAATTGTGCTATTCTCAAACAGAGAATATCTTTTTATTTCTCTATCATCTCTATCTCTGTATATCTTTACCTTTGGTTAAGTGTGAAATTCGGTTATGTATGTATGTATGTGTGTGTGTGTGTATATATATATATATATATATATATATATATATATATATTTATATTATATGTAGCTACATACTAGAGAATTATAATAATTATAATGATTTATACTATATTTATATGTATATAAATTGAAAGTGAAATAAACCATTAAGTGACTTACATGAAGTTTCTGGTTTACATGACAGTTAACCATGAAGCCGGTGGGTATACACACTGGCCAGTGGGGTGAATTTATCCACCGATCAGCCTAAGTGCACATTCATTCCTTTCTTCTCAGCAAAAATCCAAATTGTCCACTCATAAGACTTCAGGGTGACTTCTACATATTTTTAAAATACCATGTGCAATGTACAGATATCTGGGATCTACAGTACTAAAAGGGTTGCCTCGAGGATGAAGTGTAATAATGCTTTTGTTCTGGACTTGGCCTCGTGGGTACCTTCTCCTACTTCACTAAAACATTCCTGAGACCTGATATTGTGCCTCACTCATCTGTGTCCTCCTCCACCATCTCACTGGAGTTGAGCTCTGACCTTTAAAATATTGACAACTTGGATTTCACTCTGCAGCCTAACAGGAATCCTGAAGCATATTTACCTTCTGGGGAAAGTAGCCTGATCTTTTCCCTTTTGTGCACAGCCTTTTGACAGACAGGGTTTGTATTTCCTGTTTTCAACTCCTCTGCTCCCAGTTTGTTGAATCCCATAGTGACTGGTGTCTTGTTTCCTCTCCTATCGAGTCTTTCTGTAGTTCTTAATGATCACTGCAATTCCAAACCCAGAAGTCAGTTATTACTTGACAGAACCACAGGATGCATTGATCAGTCTCTCCTTCCCTTTGCTTCCTCTTATAATTTTCTTTCTATTTGTCAGTTTTTTCACAATCTTTCCTGCACATTCCTCTCTCAGTGTCTCATCTTCATATCTTTTCTCTGGTTCTTCCCTTACTCCCCAACTTGGAGGAACAAGTTCCAGGGTTTAAAATGACAACTGCACTCTGACTCTTCCTGAATTCATGTCTCCTACCCACATCTCTCAAGATTATCTTTCTTTATGGCAGAGTAGTACTCCATTTCACCTGGGTTTTTATAAGAATCTAATTTCATCTATGCTCTGACTCCCAATTTGGCAAGTAAGGGATCATTTCATGTGAAGTATTTGTTTTCATCTTCAATTTGAATTCCAATTTTTTTAAAGGCATGAATGAATGCTTATCTTATTTTTAGGTGTCTGTTGAGAAGTCATTTCACCGAGATTCATGGTCAACATGTAGGAGAGCCTTGAGCTTCTCTTACCAACCAAACCATAAACACATACACAACACACACACACACACACACACACACACACACACACACACACACACACACACACTTCCATCCATTGTTTGATTTGAAGACAGCCATGTAATTCCTGGGCAAAGCAGAGGAAAGTGAGCTCTATCCAAGACCAAGATGCTGAGAAGGGCAATTGTGGTATGATGAGTCTGAATTAAGTGTGGTATGTCTTAACCTGAAACTGAAGATAACAACTCTAGACTTATATAATCTGTATTGAATGATTATTGTAAGCATATATTTTCTTGCTAGCACCGCTAAGAATGTACTTCCCTAACTATCAAGAACACAGCTGCCTGTCTAACCTGTTATGCTGCCAAGGAGATACCTTGATATCTACCTGTGACACTCCCTGTCTGCCCAGGGCTTGAACACACTGGAAGTAACATGCACATTTCTGACACATCCCTGGTCTCAGGCCATCAGATATTTCATGGAGGCCTGTGGTAAGGACTGGCATGAGGGTCTTTAATTTTTTTCCCTTTAAGATGACCTGCTGTTGCTGGGGCAGAAATATAAAATGGCTCTCAAATGGGTGGAGGGAGGGGACCAGTTCAAAGTAAATTTGGCTATGAGCAGTTTTATATATTTCAGCCCAAGAAAATTCTTCCTTAGTTACCTTGCTCTGAACTGATGCCCACCCCTACTACCTGTCTCCCTCATCTGTTCCTCCTGGATGAACCCTACCCTGAACTAAGGCATATTCCAAATATGTGTCTAGCCAGTCTTGCCTTACACTGATGTATTCTTACCTTGAATTTTGACATGTTACAACCAGTCAATAATAATGATACAATATGTAACTAATCAAGAACTTGCTCTATTTCTGTACTAAGTTCCTGCTTGCAAAACCTATATAAAACTGCAAAAGAACAAAAGCCTCATTTTCTGAGGAATTATCCCAACCAGGCCCATCAATGTAAATAGAGTTTGCTTTCTGCCTCCAAGTTCTGGGTGCCTTCGGTGTTTCCCGATTTCCATTCCAATACAGGCTGAGTTGGCTGAGACAGACCAAGGCAGGTACTTTTTCCCCCCTCCCCCCAAAGACTAAGATTCTTTTATTATAGAAGATGGAACAAGAAATTCTAGTAAATAGAATCTGGGAAACTTCCATCCATATGGAAACTTGATTAGATATATTTTGCTTGTGACTTTCCATTGGCAAGAATGACTTCAAAATCAATGCAACTGGGAGATATTTTCACCGAATTCAGGGCCCATATCAGCATTTATGCTATCTTGGGTAATTTCTTGTTTCTCTGACCCAATCCATTATTTTTTGTTGCTAGTTGAGACTTGAATATTAGTTCAACCTTGGTTGACTCATTGCCCAACATTTAATTCAATGTTACATAGACTTAATCTGCCTTTGGCTATTAGGTTTATCAAAACTTTCAGTTTTCAATAACTTTCAGTTCTCTGTGCCAGGTGCCTCAAGGCCTCAAAATCATCAGCCAAATCACAGAAATGAATGAAAACAGCTTTTCTACCTTTATTAATAGGAGAACAAACCACACTCCTAGCAGATGTGGCCTTTCATCAAAGTCTCTTGTGTAGAGTAAATAGATTTGAGGTTTAATCAAATGATATTTGGCTTACATACAAAAGTATGAATTAGCAGCACTTAGCTACATCGCTGCCTTTATTATTCAAATAATAACTATAGCTGTAACAAATGCCATTTCCTTTGTGCTGAGCAGTGTGTTGCCTTCTTTACGTTTGGCATTTGCAGTACCATGTGAGATAGGACTATTTTTTATCCCTTTTCTGTATATGGAGGCATGAAGTTTAGAAAGGCTTAGCGACTTGGCTGAAGTTATGGAGAGGCAAACTGCAGAATAAATATTCACAAGTGCTTTCCCAATGCCAAAGCCTATTACTTTAAGACCTATCCAGAATTATCTCCCTTAGAATAAGGATTAGTAACTGCAAGGCAAGATATGTTACTCTTACCTCTTTCTCATGGGCTCAAACTTTTTGCATTAATTTCTTATTTGTATTCATTTCTGTTCTGGAAGAATGAAGTAACTGGGTCATTGTGGTGCACTTCTAGTGCCCATATTGAGATCATAAACCAAGTTTTCAAAAGATTTTCTAGTGTTCCCTACCTGATGGAAGCAGAGGGAAGATAGTAATGCATGTTACTAAACAAACATGTTGGATGAGGACATTTTCTGTCCCAGCAGATTTTGAAAAGTGGAACCCAAAACCTTTCAGAGGAAGAAACATTTAGATAGCTTTCTCCTGAGTTCTTCCCCCAAGCCGAGTCACTCTCTTGTTGCTTATTAAAAGTAGACTAAAGTCAAGTGCTAATATTTAAATTAGATTTTTTTTTGGTATATTAATTTTACTGTTTTTTAAGAAAAGAGCTGTAATGCCACCTCTGGGCCTTTTTAGCTGCATCAGTAATCCCAAAACCTACGTAAAAAAACTTTTGATTATCTGAGAGCAAAAAATACCTTATGAATCAGACTGCTAAAAACAAGGAATCCCAAACTCATTTGAAGGTATAATTGGACCGTGAATATTTTCAGTCATCTCTTGTCTATTTCCCAATAAATTAAAATGATTACACCTGACACCAAGACAGCATCAATTTTCACTTTAAATTAAAAAGAAGGGTCTTTTCTCTGACAAGAAGGAGGTCTCCAGAGACCCTTGGAACTCATTAATATACCGTGCTTTGAAGTTTTTGATTTGGCAGAATTTCTATTTTGAGTCAGAATCGAGCAATATAATACTGAGATTTCTTCTCAGTTAATGCCCTGGATTAGAAAATGCTGTTAGCAAAGCCATTTATTCTCTGTGGGACAGAGAAAATGTTTGCTGTTCTAAACTATTAGTTACACCTTTCACCCCAGTTTGTAGATTCTCTTGCTGTTTTACAATGGAGGAACTAGGGACAATCCACCAAGGCATTTGTTGCACTGTGTGTACTTAGCTAAGATTGATGTCATCAGAGGGAAATAATTATGTTACTTCCCTTCTACCTCCAAGAATCTTGTCTTGCTTAGTCAGAGGCACACAACTTTTTGAAAGAGAAAGGAGGAGAGTCTTTGTGTTATATCTAATGGCATCAATATGGGAGATAGAATCTATTATTTTATATTAAGGATTATTTCACCAGTTGCTTCATTGTGTATGGAACACTCCAGGATATCTAAGGAAGGGTGGGCTAAAGAAAAGAATGGTTGGAACTCTTGGGTTCTACTCCTGTGTATATTCTAGGCCCATGTATAAAGCTTCCTACTCAATATCTCCCCTCAGTTGACTAAAAGAAAACTCAGATGAACAAGTCTAAGACAAGACTTCCATCTTCCCCTTGTAAAGAGTTGAATGGTATCCTTTCTAAAAGTTATTTATACCTGGAAACCTTCTTCAGAAAGATGACTTTGAAAATGTAATCCAATTAAGAATTTTGAGGCATTCTGGATTATGAGTTGGTCCTAAATCCAATGAAAAATGTACTTATAAAATAGAAGAGAATATAAACAGAGGGGGAAAACTAGGAAGACAAAGATAAGAGTATGCAGACATAATCACCAGCCAAAGGATGTCTGGAGTCACCAGAAACCAAAGACAACAAGGATAGATGTTGATCTGAAACGTTTTGCAGAAAGTGTGTTCTTGTCAATACTTTGATTTCAGACTTCTGGCTTCCAGAACTGTAAGAAAATAAACTTCTCTTGCTTTAAGTTGCCAGGTTTATGGTCATTTGTTACAGGAGTTTTAAGAAACTAAAGCACCTTTAAATCGACTTCAGTTCCCATTCCAAGGTTCCCAGGGCTCATTCTTGACCTTGTCCTTCTCTCTCACCTATCATGTGATGCATCCATATGCCTCATTTCGGTTTGCAGAAGAATTCCCACAAGCCAATATTATTCCCATTCCTATAGCCTCTGTTCAAGCTCCTTCATCTCTTAACTAGGTGGCTTATGGTTAAACAGTATGTTAGAAAAGCCTCAACTCACCTCCTTATTTTGATCATATCTCCCTACACTGAATTTCAACAGAGAAGTCAGAATAACCCTTCAGAAAACCAATCAGAGTATTCGTACATTTAAATTCCTTCACTCTTTTTTTTCTGGTTTTACTCAGTTCAAAAAATAAAGTTCTTACAATGGCTTCTGAAGTCCCAGATCAACTGAGATGTGGTAGTGCTAAAGCAACTATGGATGGGGGAGATGTGTCCAAGGAAGCTTCAATTGTAAGAACAGCTGTTAGGTAGGATTTGGCCTGTGAGCTACAGTTTACAAACTCTGTCCTAGTATAATATTTAACAGTTAACATTTGTTGGATACATGAGTAAGTGACTGTATTACCAAGCCTCATGGAACTCCACTTACTTTGGCTACAAAATCAGAATATCAATATAATCCCTATACAAATGCTAGAAGGTATAAATGAGAAATGTAGGTGTAGGTGAGAACTTATGTCTGAATATCACAAGCATGAACTACACAGTAGAGCTTTTCTCCTGCTACATAGCACAGAGCAGCAGATCAAGAGTTATTTTGTATTTGTGCAGTGTCTTCATGTTAACCATTTTCTCATGCATTCTTTTAGTCACTCTCATAGAAACCCTACGATAGAGCAAGAGTAGAAACTGTCATTTACATACAGGATAGGCAGCATGAAAATTCCAGCCTCACTTCTGCTCTTTGACCTTGTGCTAGTCCTAGTACCTATTGTGCTATTATGCTAATACCTAGTCCTATTAATGGGTTTAATCATTAGGCTATTTTTTTTAATACTGATTTTCTAAACTGTAAAGTCTTTCAATCTTATTCCAACATCAACACTTCCATTCTTGACCCCAAGAGTTGCAGGTGTACTGAACAAAGACTTACAGGAGTCTATTCCCTGGTACCTGAAACACATCTAGTTGTACTGAGCTACTGAGCAGGTGTCACAGCAGAGTACATTTTTAGTTTCATTTTTTTCCCTTCAGTATAGATTCAGAGCAAGGAGAAATAGAGGAGTGTAATCATCAGTGGAAAAAGCATCTCATAAGATGCAGAGGAGACACTAAGATGTGGTAAGAGTGAAGATTTTGATTTACATACAGGGCTGCAGCCCACATGAGTTAGAAGAAATTGCAACCGTAAAACTGGTTCCCATTTCCACTGTGCTGCATAAAATATTTGAATATCAAATGTTTATGCCCCAGCATTAAGAATGTTCTTCCAATTCATTATGGGGGTTTCTAGGAAACCAGCTTGTTGATAAGGGGCAAGAAAAATCAACATACTGCCCAATACTGTCTACCCAGAAGACTGACCAAAGGAGTGATTCACAAGGCCCCATATCCTTCACACGAGTTCTTTTCTCCAGGGTGAAAACAAATTTAGCCTTGCCTCTTGGTTTCCTAGATAATCTTCCCAGAAGACCAATCAAGACAAACAGTATATTTCTCTTTTTTGAGAATTATTATTTTCTTTTTCTTTATTTCAACTAAAGGAAATGCTGATTTTGCTGTTTTTTAAACTACAGTGGAGTGGTCCTTCATAATTCATGGATCATTGATTGTACCAGCCTCATTAATTTTCAGTGTCACATAAGTGTTGAGACCCATTAATCTTTGAGTTATTGACAGTAGGATGCAGAAGCTCTTTAAGATATTAATGCAATTTGAAAGAGCCTTTGTGTACTGACTTGCACTTGGCAAATGTAGTTAGGGTGGGGAAGAAAATGACTAATGGAGTGCTGTGGCTGAGTGGCCATGTTAGCCAAGAGCAATGTGGGTAATAAGGTCATCGGAACATGTTTTGGTAATAGGCAGGCACCAAGGGTGTTTGAAAAGGAAAAGATAACACTGAGAACAGCAGGAGATGATTCTCCTCTGAATCTCCACTCTGCCCAAAAAACAACCAAGAAGAGAAAAACTAAAAATCTTGGTTGCTGCATAAGATGGGATCAAAGTAAAGAATAATCAGAGATAATGATGGTAATTTGTTTTGAAGTTCAGCAACAATTGACCCACACAGAAAATATGATTATGGCACATGGAGGAGACAGACAAAGGCAACAGCCTGGTGTGATGACAAACATAATTTGAGATCCTGTAATTATATTGTTTTTAAAGCCACAATATTTTGATATTAGCCTTTCAACCTCCAGAGTATATGAAAAACAGAAAAGCAAGCTGATTCCCATTTCATTTGTAGATTCGTGTTTTCCTTTTTCTTCCCATTTTTCTCCCTTTTAGTTTTCTTTTAACAGCTGCTAGTACATGAATGGCATATGCTAGAAATAAGGATGTGGGAAAGTGGGGCAGAGCCATGGTCTGTTCAGACGTGAAAAGTGAATCTGCAATGAGAATTTCCCCCTGCTGCCTTTTCATCGAACTCAAACTTAGATATTTTGGAATCAGACTGAAATTTTAGAAATGCAAAGCTGAGATTTATTTTGGCTGAATGTTTCTCACCGTGTGACTTACAGCACATAAGACGATTTTAGTTTCTGTGTGGACAATTTTTTTAATTGCAGTGGATATATTTTTATGAGCATTCAAATGCTATTCATCCCTTAAATCTATGTTGTCATGATTGTTAGTGGCTTTCGATGAAGTAAAGTAAAAACAGTGAGCCAATTTATGGGGTCATATTTGTAAATATTTATACCAATGGATATGTCTTTGGTACAAATCCTGGTGGTGACCAGGAATTACAGGCATTTGTGAAATACTATTTCAGTTCTTCCCTGAACCTCAGCATTGTCCTGTTACCGCTGTGTGATAATAGGGGAGACAGATGGGGCAGCAGTTCTGAAAACACATCAGTGGAAACGCTGTTTCTGTACTGACCACTCTGATAGTATTTCCAGCCCTCTATAACGTGCAGAGATCTGAACTTGAATCATGTAAGATGTCAAATACTGAATGATGGCCAGTCAGCTCCTTATCTCAGTAGTATTTAGAGAGAAAGATAAAGGTATCAGTGAGCTTTAATAGTGTAGCAGAGATGCTCAGGAATTTAAAAAAAAATTTTTTTTTCTGTGGGCTGGGTGTAGAGCTTGGCGGCCAGATCAACTAGAAATGAAATTACAGTTATGTTTCAGTGCAAAAGCAGACAGTTTCAATTGAGCTAGGATCTGTCAAGAAAAGCATGCAGGCTCAGCCCGTTAAAAGAAATGCACTTGTTCCCAGCTCAATTCTTGTTATACAACCTCTTTGGTCGTACATTTTCTTTGATTCAGAGCTCTGCCTATCATGTTTGGAGATGAACTTCACCACTTATGTAGCGGTTTAGAGGTTAATCCTCACCCACTACCTGTGTTTCTCATTTTACATGTTTTTACTTGCATGAAAACTAGAACTGACATCCAAACCACTTGCTCCAGGTGAAGAGAGACCTCCAAATACACGGGGTAAATTAAGTGGCTTGCAAAATCTGCAAGAAAAAATGACTTCAAGTGGAAAAAAAAAGAGGCAAAGGAAATTCAAAGAAACTTGGTTACAGACCATTCTTAGATGAACTATGTAGCCAAACATCAAAAATGCCCTTAATGTTTTGTTTGTTTGTTGTTTTTTCCAAATTAGATACTCCACCTTCACATACTTTTCTCTGTGAGAAATTCTCCTGCTTTGGATATACATTCCAGTGTTTGCCCTCTTTCCAAGAATTCTGCTGTATATTAGAACATTAGCTTTCCAAGCTCTTTGTTACTTCTTTTCTAGTTATTTTTTTCTGTGAAAAAAACCTCCCTTCTAAGACATTTTTCTCACGCAATTTTTGGCATACTTAAAGATCTAGAAACTTAAAGGTGATGTTGTTTTAAGAACACACTCAGGACTTCCTTGTGTTTTATATAACAAGAGAACAACAACAACAAAAAAAAACCTGTTACCCATAACTCCTAAAAAATCTGAGGAAAAATAAAACTGATTACACTTCTACTTTCTGCCGCACAAAATATGGAATTTTGTCATGTTCTCTATCACCTGTTGAAAAAAGACCTTCCATCTGACCCAAACCAATATTACTTATTTGAATGGGGTCTTAGTTCTTTGGTATAAAAAATTACCATAAATATACTTATTATATGAACAGTTCTGAAGGTCAGATCTAGTGTGAGTGCATTGGGACAAGATCAAGATGTTGCCAGGGCTACGCTCCTTACTGAAGCCCTGACAGCTCTATGGGATGTGAGAGTGGGGACATCAGTTTTCCTCCTTTTTCACTCCATTGATTACCTGCCTTTATTTTCCTCCTCTTGAAGGACGCCAATTTAGCACAAGGTGAGTTAAACTATCACCTTCTCTCCTGGCTCTGCACTTCCCATTTCAGTCTGTGAGAGAGCATCTCAAGTGCACTTGATCTGCCTTGCTAGTTCAGAAGTCCTCATTTTATTGAATCTGCAAGGAAGAGACAGTAGGGACAATGATCCTCTGACCACCAACCAGAGGAACTTTGATGTGTAATGAGTGGGCTCCGTCCAGCAGGCCCTCACTAGGCGCCGAGGTTGGGTCCTAGCTTGTAGTACAAGGTCATCTTCCACTGTGGCTTGATAGTGTTTACTGGCACCCACAGACCCCCTTGAAATGGGTACAGAGTATACACAACTTATTCCAAAAACTTTCTTTTGATCTTGCTTCTGCTGTTTTAATTAGAACCCTACACAATCAATAGCCTAGCAAAATAGGGTTGATGACTTTGGTAATGCTACAGCCTGTGACGTTGTCTGCCACTCTCTAAGCGATCCTCCGATGAACTCTTTGACTCCCCACATTGAACTTAGCCTTAACAAATCATTCTTTGGACTATCAGCTGCTTCTTTGTTTGGGGGCAGATGTCCCTTCTACTTCTCTCTAGAAAATTCAGGGAACACCTAGTTTGCTGAATAATTGAATATGTTCTTAGATTTCAGAGATTAGGATATTGAGGGGGAGCAGATGGGAAGCCATTATTTAGCTACCGCACTTGATTTCCAACTCACTTCCTTGTACAATTCTTACTCTAGACATTAAGATTAGACAAAGAAAAATGTTATGGGTATTTCCATTTATCTTCAGTTCACCTTGTTTTAATGTAATTATTTTTTTACAGATTATATACATTCTTACATGGCTCACTGCATGACTAACACTTTTCTGCAACTGTCAGACAAATCCATATTCAGTTACCATTTATTAGCCATATTGGAAAGTATCTAACTTGATTGTACCTTCTGAAGCGTTTCATCTCTGGTCACAGCTTTCAATTCAGATGTGTGCTGAAACCCCCTTCCTCTGGCTATCCTTGTCCTAGAATTTCTCCAGGTTCAAACTTGTGAACTCTTCCTATTTCTCCGCATGCTGTGACCAGCCATTTGCTCCACATCACCTGCTTTCTTTGAGTTGATGCGTCTTTTGCTTTTTACTTCTCCCTCGGCAGCATCTGGTTCTCTTTTACACACGCACTTGACCCATCGATCTCGTTTTCATTAGATTTTTTTTCTCACAACATTAGACAGGAAGGTAAATTTAGTTGAATGATAAATCTCCCTATATAAACCTATAGCATTGTATCTTCTGAGCTGCACTGAATGTTACCCAGAGCAGAGAAAGGTAAAACGGATATTATTCAAAAAATTCCAGTTTGGAGCCAACTCATGGTCTATGTATTGATAGTCTCTGCACACTCCTTTCTGGGAAGCAAGGATTGTGATGTTTTGTAGCTTTTTAGTCTAAAAATACTTTGGGCTCCTTGACATGATGCTCAGGATAGCTATCTTGGAGCAGAAGACAATCTTCACAGGGAAATATGTTTGCTTCCTTGGAATGAGACAATGAAAGAAACTGTTTAGAATCACTTGAGTATTTGTAGAAGGAAAAAAAATTGATCACTTAATAATTATTTTTGTTTCTTTACTTCCCAAGGCATTTTAGTAGTTTTTATAAGTATTATTTTTAACTAATGTGCAAGCCAAGAGCCAAGGCATTTTAGTAGTTTTTATAAGTATTATTTTTAACTAATGTGCAAGCCAAGAGCAATTGCAGTGCCTCAATCTATTAGTCTATTTAAAATCAGTTGAGAAAAGTTCAATATTAAGCTTTCTCAGCTTGACAGTTCCATTTTAGACATGCCCAATTTACCACACTTCAACTTTAAGCAACCTGCGGTGGATAAAGGCTGTGTTCTGCTCCTGTTTGACACCTTCTGAGCATCCATTGTCAGCTCTAACAAGCTGTGTATTGACATTATTCAATACACCTTATCTACCAAGATGCAGTCCAACCATGGAAACAAGGGCATGCATTTATGCTAGCAATGGGAATGACTAGCAGAATGCTTATGGTGTCAGAATTTAAACACACATTGTCACTCACTGGTTGTGTGGGTGTTGGGAAAATGCAAAAAAGCAACATTTCAGTCTCCTGGAACTTTTTAAGGAAAAGATAAACACCTTAGCCACTTTATCAAGGAGAGAGAGAGAGAGAGAGCCAGAAAACTACCCTAGCCTTTATCTCCTTTCCTTTCACTGTCCAAATACCACTGAATGTGCCTCCACAGCTACACCAAAAGCTTAGATTAATGAAGAAAACTGCAGGCTAAGAGGAGGAAGATCACACCATTCAGTTTTCCTTATAGTGGCAAGCATCTAGGAAATTCAATGTTGGGAGATATCAAGGAGGGTGGGAGTTTCTTGGAATATTTTCTGTACCTTGCTCTGTATTCCTGTTCTCACACATCTCTTCCTGGGAATACTAATCTCTTTACTTTCTTCTATTGTCTGTTCTCTTTCCAGCCGTTCATGCTGTTTCCTACTCACAAGGGAGATGGGTCAGTGTTTCAATTATTTTGATTGAAATAATGTTTATAATAATGGCTCTGAAGTCTTCAGGGAGATACTCTGGGGCCATCCACCATCCAGAGAACATAGTGGCCAAAAGAAGGGGGTGCAGAGGCTTCATCACTCGAGACCCACACAAGGTGGGAGACACAGATTTTCCAGTAGTGACAATCTGAGATCTGTCTCCTCCTTATTTTGTTTGTCCAGTAGCTTACTATAAACTCTGACAGAGACACAGTCAAATACTTGCCTGTTCAAAAAGAAACAATTCTTAGGAAGAGAATAGTCTAAACCAGAAGCAACCGATTCAGTCGCTTGCCTGACTAGGTAAACAGATTTATCCAGCAGGTTGGGTAGGAATTGTAGCAAACTGAAGACTATTTATCTGTTCTGAAGGTCTCACTCCCACATATTGGGCTGTTAGATGTTGCTCAGTTTCGGGAAAGTAGCACATTTATAACAATAGGCACATCCCATTATGTTAATTTCACGTAGCATAGTTCATATTAAGTGGCATCATTTGACTTTATCAGACAATATGGCTGTGTGGGGATGGTGGGTTATTTAGCTCAGTGGTTCCTGCACATGCCTTGCAAGCATGAGGGCTGGGGTTCCCCGATGACCACATACAGCAATGCTGCACCTGGAGACTCATACCCACCAGCAATCAGTACCAGATACCACAGTGGTGGGCATGGTGGCTCAGGCCTGTAATCCCAACAGTGGGGAGGCAGAGGCAGGAGGATTGCTGTGGGTTCAAGGCTCGACTGGGCTACATAGTGAGCTCAGGGCCAGCCTGAACAACAAAGTGAGACCCTGTCTCAAAAAAAATAAAGCTAAAATACAAAAAAGAAAAAAAAAAGAAAAATAAAAGACTCTGTGGCACTAGAGCTGATTTTTAGGTGGAAATTCGGTCTTAGAATTGTCTTCTGCAAGGGTAATCACAATCCCGTATGACTCTGCCAATTTATTGTTTTGCAGGTAATTCAAATAAACAACCAGGTGTAAGCCAATAATATATATCTGCAGGCCAAATTTGGCCTAGAAGTAAAGGTACTGTCTTCTATCTAAATCCTTAAGGCAAAAGAAAAACATTTTCGTTACTGTCCTAGAGAGATTCCTGTTCTAACAGCGGGGACAGTACTTTCTGGTATAATTAGAATGACTGCACCCCACGTGTGCCTGAGGCAGCTCTCATTTAGAGCTGTAATTCTTGTGTCTAGTACGGTTTAATATTTTCCCTAGATTTTTCATTTTTTAAGCAGAGTGTGATTCATAGCTACGTTTGATTGATCTCATTTTGATGTCCAGCTTCTGCCATGTCCAGTGTGCAGTTCATATGCATCAAACAGTAGGTTCATTTTCACATGTTGTTAAACACAGACAGTGGATTCATGATGGTCTTTTCTGTTTCTTTCCAACACTAACGCCTTCTTCTCAATGCCAGCATTAGGCATTCTTGTGGTGAAACAGAGCCTACTGTTATAGATGCTCGGGACAGAGAATATCTGCCATTGTGTGTTGATGGGAGACTTGGTTTTGCTGCTGATGTCTCTTCTTCCACCCTGGGATCCTAGATACATGAAGCATTGGGTCACTTTTGCAGTGATCAGAAATATTCAAAATTCCACACACACATATACATGTGCATACACACACACACACTCACACACACACACATATATACACCCACACATATATATTACATATATATTATATTATGTATATGTTATATTATATATATTATATTATGTATTAAACATTATATATATATATGTGGAGACTAGAGAGAAGATGGAATGTTGTGAGCACAATGATTTTTGCCAATTATTCTAGAGTAACTTTACAAAGATTTATTCATTTTAGTGTGCCATATGTTTCTATTTTGCAACTAATTCTTGGCGTCAAAAATGCTATGGCAAAAAATATATTATTTGATAAGAAATTTAAAATGAATTTGTTTCTCTTAGAAATTGTTGATAAAAGTGAAATTTGCATAAAATATTTAGTCATAATTATTAACCATTAGGGAATTATCATAATCTTGATGACTGTATAAACTACAGTCATAAATATGCTAAGTAAGCACTAGTGTATACTTTAAAACTTAGTAGTTATGAAGGAAGACTAGAGTTGACATAGCTTAACATGCACAACAGCAGAAAGTGCACTTGCATATCATTCTATAAAGCATGACTTGTTAGTTCGTACAATTGGTCTAATTTAATTTCTTTTGTCCTTAATACCAGTGTTCCCTGGGAACATACTAAAAATCACCCAACAGTATGATAGCTTTCTTAGCAGAAGAACTTTGTAAAGATTTAAATGATGCCAGAATTTTTGCTCAGTGTCAACAATTGCTTTAAGTATAAAATAAATTAAGATAAATTTAGTATTAGTTCCTTTTTAGAATGCTCAGTGAGTGGAATAATAATCATTCTGCCAAAGATATAACATCTGGTATTACTGTGAATGTTATAATAAATTTAATTAAGTATATCAATACAATTTAAAGTACTGGATTTTTTGCAGAAAACATGAACAGATTTTAGTAGAGTACAATATGTTGATAAAAGTCCTATTAAATTGAGAAGTAATAAGCAAAGGCATACTTTAAATTGGTTGTGATATTTGTATAGTTTATAATTGTATTTTAACAATCTGTGTTATTCTGCCAATTAAAATGAAGACGGTATGTGAAAATACCAAATATTGTATTATGTATCCATTTAGAATAAACACTTCATTTAATGATGAAGATATTAAATCTTAAATATATATATCAATATGAGAAAATGTAGTTGCCTCTCAGTTATCTAGCATTATATTTTTAAATATATGCATTTGTGATGAGCTCATTCATAATACTAAATACTATATTATAATGAAAACAGTAAACTTTTAAATGTAAGTCCCCTAAAGTTTGATTGTATTTTATCAATTAGTTGAAAATATTGAATTTAATGATTTCATACATATATTAATAAAGAATCCTAAAGATTTTAAAGCACATAGGAGGGTCATAAATAGGAAGAGAATGAAATTGTTGTCTCAAGAAGAAACTGAAATACAAAGAAGAGCCAAAGCTTGAATAGTTACTTGGCTATTCGGGATACGGTCCCAGGTCACACTGGGCCACTTGGGAAGTTGTTAGAACTGCTGTCGCACACTGTAGATATACTGGATCAGAATCCCTCTTTTCAGAGGATTCACCAGGCATTTGTGTTCACGTTAAAATCTGAGAAACACTGGTGGAAGAGAATAACTCCACTTAGAAAACTGGCAGTTACACATTGGACTGTCTTGACACATGGTAAGAACACTTTGATGCCATTTTTTTATCAACTGGAAAACTTTATATTCTCTGTGAGCTTGATAGAAAGTGAAAAGGTCTACAAAGCTACAATATATATATATTTGGCAAAGTATACAGAATAATCATAAATAGAAAACAAACTCATCAATAATTATATGTTTGCTGATTATTGAGAAAAATATCTGAATGAAAGTACAATATATATTAAATATTCGTTCAGAGATATTTATGTATCAATATTTTTAAATTCAAATTTCTATTGGTACATTATATGTACACGTCATCATCACATTCAACTTTGAGAGTTTGTACCAGTATATAACACAACCTGATTATCATTTTTTCCCATTCCTCCACCCACCTTACAAACCCCCACCCTTGTATACATAAGCTTTGGGTTTTTTTGTTACTATCACATTCATTATTTACCCCTACACCCTCTTTCCTTTTACATATTTTCTATTTCACACTATCTACTATATGTAACAGTTTTTAAAAAGCTAAAATGGGAATCACATTCATTTATCAAAAGTTCATGGGCTGAGGATTTAGCTCAGTGGTTCTGGCACCTGCCTTGCAAGTGCAAGGACCCGGGTTCAATCCTAAGTAACAGAATACAACAGTGCTGGGTGTGCTGGGCGTGGTGGCTCACACCTGTAATCCCAGCACTCGGGAGGCAGAGGCAGGAGGGTTGCTGAGTTTGAGGCTGAGTTCAGGACCAGCCTAAACTACAAAGTGAGACCTTGTCTCAAAAAACTAATCTAAAAACAAAAACAAAAACTTTCCTCTGAGCTTACCAAATATTTCTGTAGAGAAAGATTCTCAACTAAAAACATACGGTCTACGGAGAAGATTCATATGAGAGGATAAATAATTTTAAATATATTGAATATAACATGTAATACTGAAGGGAAGCATGCATTTTAACAATTAAAATAACAAGGGTATATTGGAAAAGAACTTCGTTAAGAAACATAATAGTAAATTATTGAGGATAGGATATTTGCTTAAAATAAATCTATTTCAAGGTAATTCTATTTAGTTTATATTAATAACCAATATATTAAGTTATAATAATCTATATTATAAATATGTATATTATTATAATAATCTACATTGTCAACTGAAAACAAAATGTACTTAGTAGAGAACAATGAAAATTACATGTATGTGGGTCTCGTGAGGATTGTATTTAAGCAGTTTAAAAAACGTGCTCCGAGTTTTGAAAAATGGCGGCTGCATTTATGAGAGAGGTGTCTGGGGAATGATGGGAAAGGAGGGAAAGAAAAGAAAATAAAAGCGATTAAGATTCACTATGTATTTGTATCAAATCCCCAAGATAAAGGAAATGATTATGCACTGCAATCATATACTAACAAAAAATAAATAAATAAAATCACAGAAGGGGGAGCATTGGAAACGACATCACTTTTAAAGTGTTTCATGAGTGAGAGGGTGCAGTCCCACGCGGAGCAGTTGGGGAATCTGCAGTTCAGTTTGCAGGGACTCGCTGCGGCCGTTTCTGAGAATGTTTGAACGCAACCCCTCAGTTCTGCTTTCCATGTGCTGAACCACTGTTCGTCTGTTTTTATTTTCTTGCTTGACAATCCAGCAGTTTTGCTTTGCCTTTATGTGGATACATAATTAAGGAAATCACATTTAGTGAAATTATTTGTGTAGGTGTGACAGTATAATGCAATAAATTTATACATCTTCTCAAAAATCATGTGATTAGAGATTATCCTTCCAAAGTGTTCTACTTTTAGCAACGCACAACAAAGCAGTACTCCTCTTCCCTCTCGACTCCTTTTACCTGACCCTCACAGAGATACTCCCTGTCTAGTTTGTCTTTTTAATGAGATGTGTGTACCCCCTCTACTTCCTAGGGAAAGGCTTGGAATGGGCTTTTCAGGGACTTAAGGAAAGTTCTCAAGCAGGGATGAGAGAAGGCAGATGATAGGAAGGGAACAGAAAAGAATGATTTCAGAACTGCATGTAGATTTTCTGAATGCAAGTCATTTATAGTGGTGTTATGTTTAATATACTACATCTGGATGAAGTACTTCTGACCATCTCTACTATGGCAGCACTGTCGAAGTCGCCAGTATCTCTCAGTGGAGTCACAGAGGCAGCCCCCAAATCATACATTTCTGCTTGCCACATCACTTAAATAGGGCAGCTACAGGGTTTACTCTGTAAGTTCGGTTTAAATGTAATAGCTTCGGATGTCATTTGTGATGCTGGCAGATGTGGTTTCCTCTGACCCTGTGATAAATAAAAAATTAATAATGAGGCCAAGGGAAGTAAGAAGACAGACAAAGACTTAGCTGGAAAGTAAGAGAAAAAGGGGGAAAAGACTTCAGTTTGAGGAAAAGGAAGAGGGGACACGTCATTGAGGCAGAAGATCAGTCTGGCCCGTTGACACGGAACCCAGAGCTGGTGTAATGGGGCAGGCCTGTAACCCGGGCACTCTGGAGGGATGAGGCAAGAAGACAACAAGTTTCAGCCTAGCCTGGACAATTTAGTGACTTAGGGAGAACTTGTGTGTGTGGGGGGGAAAGGGGGTCTGGAAATCAGAGGCTCTGGGTTCGAATCTCACTTTGAAAACTGAAATACAGTGAATTAAAAATAAGGAAATAGGCCAGCTTTTAGGAGAGTTGCAAGATGTGTTAATTTTCTGTCAGGTCAGAAGAATGGAATTTTTAACAAAACATTTTTTTTCCTCTTTGTGTAAGAAATGGGACAGCGGTTACTCTCTTCCCTGGAGACGTGATTGTGCCACAGGTGTCCCAGTCACCTGGTTCTTGTGATGAGAATAGAAGCATAAAAACGGGTACCTTACATCCCCATTGGTAAGGGAGGGTAGGGAAAAAGACATTTTCACCCTCACTCAGTAACCAGCTGTCGTTTAAGGTCCCTTCATCTCTTGTCCCCATGAAGGTCTCTTTTCATCCTCAATGATAAAAGCTCATAGTCGCTTACACTGTATCTGATTTCACCATGGACAACTCATGAGGATATTGGATCGTCTTTGCCAGCACTGCCAGCATCACACCCAGAGCTTTGCTGTCTTACATTCTCCAAAGGAACTCCTGTTCAACCCCCAGCTTCACTTGCTTCTCTTCGAAGAGATTTTTCCATTTGGCCAGCCGGCCTTCCCTTGTAGTCCTGGCGATATATTTTCCCTTCCTGTTTTATTATACATGATCATTAGGCAGTGATTTATTCCTTTGGTAGATTGATTTTTAAGCAGTGCTTGTTCCCAGTTAGGTTTTATCTTTCTAATCTAGGGCATGGCTTTCTGGCACTGAGTCAATGAATATTGCAGCTGTACAGACCTGTTTGAATATGATTATGAGCCCAATGTATTACAACATAATTTTCTTGAGTCACAGACATTATCCAATTTCCACTCAAAGCCCGCAATGTTGTTTGTTCTGACCTTTTCAATTATCTCTATTGTGAATCACCCGTGTGTATATTTGAGAATTGATTCTGCTACTGAGATAATCTTTCGCGGATGGTACAGCCAGTGGCAGTCTCTCCGTGTTCTGATCTCTGAGAGAAACTATTTTCTGTGCCTTATATTTGGACAATAGAATATATTCTACATTTTCAGATGTGTAATTAGTTTACTCGATATTCAGTTCCTGCTGCCAGTGAGTGCCATAGACAGAGCACACTTAGGTTCCAGAGCTATTTTGAGGGAACTGTTAGTCATATGACACCCTTACGGTACTTAGGAAAATGAACTCTTTTCTCTGGGGAGATATAGTTCTGCATCAGCTTCCAGAGCTCAAAGGACAGAGCGCTCAGTCCTTTGATGGGACCTTTGGGCAGTGAACTACATGTGTTAGAGTTTGTGATCATTCAGGAGATGAAAGGGATTTCTCCTACCCTCAAGGTTCTCAGAGCTATTGGAAATTTCCTGAGCATCTCAACTTTAGTTTGGGCTTCTTTACACACTTCTGTGATTAAGAAAGGGCTGGAGTACATATGAGTTCTTGATAAATACTTATAGGAATGGAATGTCTGACATGGTGGTATGAGGAGAGTATGCTGTAGAAACAATCTTGTGTGTTTTCAACAACTTCTATCTGGTTTTTGCAAAATTTATTCTTTGGGCTATGAGGGGATAATAAAAACAAAATACAAAAACACAGGAGAAAAGGACACACGTGGGGATGAAGGAATGTGTGTTAAGTTAAACATAGATTTCTGGTAGATATTAAAATACTATATAATTATATAATTGCATTTGAGGAACTTGGTAACTCGATTGCTTTCAGAGCTATCAATCCACATACACATCATAAAGTTACTTTGACTTCAAACATCTATTCAACTCCTTTTTCCTGTCTCTCTATAGAGAGGCAGTTTTTCTTGATAGCAAATATGTTGAGAACCTATTTGAATTTATAGTTACCATGTAAATACTACTCAACTGATGCTGGTCAGATCTCTGCCTATCAAATATGTAGAAGGAAGTGTCACTTAAATGAATATTTCAGAACAGAAATCAACTATTTCTATTTTTTGATACCTCCTCTCTGTTGGGGAGACTGAGAGCAAGTCTCACAGTAGCTTTATCCCTTGATTAACATGCTTTTGTTCTCAACAAAAACACTGATAATTTTGCCAGAATATCAATGGCATTCCCATGGTCAGAGCGTCTATTCAATCCAGTTTTTCTCTGGTAGTTTTGTGGCAGCCATGAGGATGCAAAGCTCAGACACCCAACTATGAGAAATATAATTGGAAAGGAGACCTAGATGTTGTGCTCTGAAATCTATTGCTAGATTTGTACTACAGCTACACTCTCCACGAGCTTCTTCCAGCTAAGGACTAGGTTTGGCCTGGATACTAAGGCAGAACCGTGCCTGGGTCTATGGGATTTCTCTGGCAGGCCACTGTAGCTCAAGGACTCTCTGAAGGCCTTGTAAACTTTCATCGGAGTGAGATTATGTAGAGTGCATTCACCAGTTCTCATTCCTTCTCTGTCTCTTTTTCCCTTGGACTCATTTCCATCACGGCGTGACGGCTCTCCCAGGCTTCCCTCTATTTCTTTCTAACATTACCTGTGTTTCCCTGATGAGATCTTTGCAGTCAAATTTATTTCTGTCCTGGCATCTAGTTGTTGGACAATTGGACTCACACAGGACCCACCAGGGACTTTCTGACTTATGCAGGGAAAGAAGGTATGGAGCAAAAAGCCTTTGTTCTGTTTCCAACTTGGTAACTCACTCATCAGTAATACCCTTACCTTTAACGTCTTTTCTCCATTTTTTTTTTAAACCATTGAAGATCCAACCTTTGAGTCACAGCCACACTCTAGGAAACCAACTCTGCCATGTCTGTCTGTGGCGCTACCTGGTCGCTGACCATACGTTGGCATTTCACCTTCATATGGTGTGAAACCATCGCACTTTCTTAACTTTCCCTGTACCCCTGGGCAAAACAAAGCCAGGGACTGACCTTAGGATCCACTGACCTTTCACATAATGATAATAACTGTCACCAGAGGAATTAATTTTATAATGGGAAATTTCACCAAAATCTTCAGGAGCTACCTCAGTAAAATGCTCACTATTGTCCAGCCACTGGGCTAATTAATACATATGTCTTTTTTCCATTAATTCTCACAACAGTCTTATCAGACAAGTATTTTTACTGGGTTATTTATCAGATAAAGCTCAGACATTTTGCTCTAGTCTCTAATTTTTATGCCATATTGTGTCATAATTAAATGTGAACAATTCATTCAGTTATGGTAAACCAGGATTTCATATGTAGAAAAAGAAGCTAATAATAGTATCTGACCTTACTGAGCTCCTTGTTCTTTTAATCTTCTATAACCCATTATAATATTCAGTTCTCATTCTGGTCCTACAAGGTGTTATCCTTAGACTAGTTCTCTATCGCAATATAATGAAATATGATAAAATTCAGTGCCATGACACAGTGAGAGCTTATTCCTTCTCATAATTTGATAGGTCAACAGTTGGGTGGATCTTTTCTTGGCTGCTGGTATCTGATAGCTCCACAAGGGCTGGAGCTTCCAAAAGCCTCTGTCACATATCTGGAAGTTGAAGACTGGGACTCGGACACAGACTTTCTGGCAAGTCTTTTCAGCATCCAGGAGTTGGCAAATGTGTGGCCCTTGTGCTTTCTCCTGTCTCATATCTCCAGCACAGAACATTGACTGATCAAGTTCATTGATCACGGTTGAAGCTTGGAATGCAATTTATTTGAAAGCCCTGCACTGAACTGTATCTAACTCTTTGGGTAACACAGTTAGCTGTTGATAATTCTCTTCCTAGAGGGCAGAATCATACTCTGTCCAATGCAAGTTCCTAATGTATATTACTTAAGGTACTTTGTAGTTAAAACAACTCGTTCTTTTCTTCTTCCTTCTTTAAAATAGGAACGTTTTTGCACAGGTGAACTGTGTTAAGCATTACTGGCTGCTATTCCACACATCACTTTATGATTGTGCTTTCTCTTTGCTTTTCTTTCTTTTTCTTCCTCTCAAAGGCATAATTAGCACATCTTGCATTTAGAAATGAAATCCTGCAGAGTGCACTATTATACTACAAATAATGAATGCATCCAAACCGCAGTAAAAATGTCATCTGGATTAAAAAAAAAACCAAAAAAACAAAAAAACTAATGCTCAGCACATGTGCAATGAATAAATCAAAAGAAACTACTGTTAAGAGTTTATTCCATGATTTCTGCAACCAATGTGAATTTTGATCAAAGCAGTTGCTTAATGTCTTTCTTCTCAGAAATACATTACTGTCATAATGAACGCAAGCATTAGAAGGATGTCCGGTGTTTTCTACGATGCAAACAAAAACATTTCCATGGTTTCCAGGGATCTCTTTGTGTGTAGTCCCTGCTGACTTCAGAAAGCAGCTCAGGGATGCTAACATTGTGACAGTGCCTGGCAGGAAATTAAAATTTTCACTTTTCAGAGAGTTTACGCTGACAAAATGGAACATATGTGTATCTGTGTGATAAACTGATAAAGCTAATCATGCAGTACAAGTTACGCTGCACATCCATATTTTACTTTCGATTTTCTGCCTGAATGAACATGGAAATGTACTTCCTCTAACGTTTTTTAAAAAATTGCAGAGATACAAGTGAATTTCAGGAACCATTTCCTTTGGTTGCCTGTCTTTTCTTCTGCTCTGAAGAAGAGGAAGGAGGGTGACCTTTTATAAGTAATATGAAGAATTACATCCAGGTCAGATAGGTGCTGCTATTTCAAAGCATAGTTAGGAACTCCCTGACTTTTTCATATTATCCAAATCTTCAAAGGCAGCAGCTCTGTTTCACTTGTACTTCTATGCAACTTTAATAATTGTGAAGGGAAGAGAAAAGAAACCTTTAGCTCTCATCTTATATTCAAAGAAATTATTTCCCTTGATTCCTCTGCAATCAAAGAAAAGATTCTATAACTAATGAAAACAATAAAAATGTGTTTATTTCACCGTGGCTTAGAATGAAATCTACCTGGCATAAATTCAATTAGTTATTTATTTTGTGGAAATGTATTTCTCTGGGTGACAGTAGAACTGGGTATATTTGTTGAATCAGCTAGTAGAAATTTACTTATGTTTATATTCCATCTGTAATTATTTTTATTCTCTCAACCTAGGTGTATTTAACATAGAACAGTTAGTCACTATATATTTTTACTGTCTACTTATTTGTTTTCTTCCTACCAGAAAAATCTTGGTAATTTTATCCTCTAGAATCAGTAATAGTAAATATATACAATTTTTCCCAGTCTAAAAATCACACACAAACATACACATGAACACATACAAAAACATGAATGTTTACTTTCATGCCTTAAGCAATGAATTCTATGAATATGGAAGAATCATACATAGATATAGGTAAAAACTTTTTAAAAGATTGTTAGCCTAACTGTCCAGTATACAAGTATTCAGGCAGTGCTATCTATTGGTTATCCTCATGTCAGGCCAGTTAGAGAAAAGGGTAACTCACTAAATTTATGTGATATAAATTTAAGTGACTAAAAATACACCTTAAAGAAATGCATCTCAAAAATTTTTAGCCAAACATGGATATAGAAAAGTAAGAGAAACTTATCCCTATCTCACATGGTTGATGCAATCTGCTTCAGTGTGCTATTTTTCTGGATTCTTCTTCTCTTTTCTGTCTCATCTCTCCCCTAACCGTCACACATGCCCCTACCCCAGTCAGCACCCTTGCCTTGTTAAAGTCTGATCATCCTGAAAATGCTCAGGACTTTCTCTACTACCGTGGGCACCACCTTCATTGGTCTACCTGACAAAACATAGTATTTTCCCTTTGCAGTTAACAAAACAAACACAATCACCACTGAGGGGTTGGATAAAAATAAGTTCAAACAAACATAAATGTGTAGTCGGATGCATATGACTCTAGTCATTAAAAAGATGATTTTATGTTGTTGAAAATTGTAAGCTTTTCTTTTTGCTTTTCTTCTGCAGATCTGTTGTTTACAAGTCTGTTGTTTCTTCTGCAAATCTGTTGTTACACTACTGTATAGGGAATGGTACACTAGGTAGGAGATGAAGAAAGATGCACAAGAATAGGGATGGGTGAAAGGCATGGAAATGTTGTCAAATCATGAATGTCACCATTTCACTTTTTAATGCAAAACAAATTGCTGTGGTACATGTGTGAACATGCTTGTGAATATTCTTTTTTATTCACCCCGTCTTCTAATTAAACACATGCAAGGCCATTTTTCCAATGTGTATGTCAAACCCAGAGGCACAATTGATTTTCCATGCGTGGGCTTACTTTTATGAGTTGGTATGTTTCTCTTTGTTCTTGCCTTTTGAAGTGAAGACCCATTCTTCAGAACAGCTCCTTCAGAAACTGTCTTGGTCCCTCTCTTTTGTATTCTATCTATAGATTTGGAGTGTTTCAAACTGCTTCCTTTTTTAGGGCCCTTTGAGGGGATCAAGGATATATCCTGTATCCCCGTGAGTGCTGTGGGGATATGGGCTATATAAACCAGGTAGATGCCTTTTCCTCAGTTATTTCTTGGCCAGTGAGTTGGTCTGATTGCTTTAAGTGTGGCAGAGGTGGGAGTCTTTGAGTGGCTTGGCAATACATCAAGGATGCAGAATAAGGGCTGGTAGCAGGTAGAGGTGACCAAAAAGAAAATATGATGCTAATCTTCTTAGTGTTTTATTCCCTTTGCCTTTGGGCTTTTCTTCTTATGTTTCACATCAAAGTTTGCTTGGGGCATTAATTCAAGGTTGACTTACATTGTATTAAAATATTTGGTAAGGAGAAGGCAGGAGGGTACAGCGTAAACAGCATGATGTCTTTCTATAAATGGTGAATACATTGAGTGAGTGGCCTCATTTAAACCACACTAGCCCTCTTTGCTTCCCTGGACTAATTACTTTTTCATTTTTACAATGATAGAAACTTCCTTGCTACATTCTTCTAGATACATCTCGTTCATCAGGCCTACTCTTAAATACCACACCTCTTTAGCATGAAGGAAGCCCTAGATTAGGACAAATTATTCTTTGGTAGCACCCATTAGGAACATTTATCATTCTTATATGGCAGCAAAACTTTTCTTGTCCTTTCCACCACTGTATCTTTAGACTCAGAGTAGGTTTTATCTGGTGTTTTAAAATTATAACTGTTGAATGAAGAACTTAAATTAACCTTAGAGAACCTCAGTTTCCTCAACTGTGAAGAAAGGGTATGATAATTCCAATCCAGAGAAACTTAACTAACGACATATGCAAAGTAATAGCATGGGGATTGGTAGTCACAAAAGGACATTTAAAATTTTCCACATCTCATTAATTCCAAGATGTGTGTTATGATTTAAATATAAAGTGTCCCCCAAAGACTCACGTGTGGAGGACTTGATGCTCAGTGCAGCGATGTGCGGAGGTGGGGCTTGGGTGACTAGATTAGACCAGGAGGACACAATGAATTAATCCATTGATATATTCTTGTCACATTGGGCTCTTAGGAGAGAGAGGAAGTAGATAACTGGAGGTCTTCTCTCTTTGAAGGCTCGATCCTGTCCTAGCTCTCTTGTTTCCCCTTTGGCTTTTCCTTGCTCTCGCTGGCGGGCATGAGGTAAGCAGATTTCCTCCGCTATCCCATTTCTAGCCAACCGTGTGTGGAAACCTTTGAAACCATGAACCAAAATAAGCCTACTTTGCAAGGTGCTCATCAAAATGAAGAGCAAAACCGGAATGTCAACAACTGCAGAAAGCTGCACCTCATGGATAAAGTAGAATTACAGATTTGATTTACATTGAAAAAGAGGAGGCTAAAATAGAAGAGTCAACCTCAAGTGATGGGAGGCTATTATTATATGAAAGGAATTAGAAACAGCCTAAATTAAAAATTATTCATGGTAACCATAAAACACAAATGATTAAGAAATTCTAACCAGAATTTGAAGAAATTAAGGATATGAAATGATGCCAGAAATTAAACAAAAATGTAATACAGACCATTAAATAGTATGTCCTTGTGATAGGAATGACCTTCTCAACATATTTAAATCACTACAATCGTGATTTCCAAGAGACTCATTTATCAATAGTTCTTACATGTATCTGACATCATCTTGTCAAGAATCCAACTCCATGAGCACATTTCTATTAATAGCAGGAGGAATATGAAAACTTGACTAAATACAATGTAAATATGCAAAGCCAGTAGTTATTGCAAATCACTTAACTCTGCAGAATTCTATGGATGTGAAAATTTTTACTAAAAGTTTCAATAAAGTAGGTAAAAATCTAGAAATAATCCTCATCTCTAATATATATCTGCATCTATAAAATCTATAAACATTTCTGACATTTAAGAAAGACTAGATTATGGAAAGCAAAATTAATAAATGGAAAGTCTGAAATGATAAAGGTGTAATTGTCAATAAATTTATTTCTTGACATTCAATGCTCATCAATATTTCGATAGTTCTTTTTCATTTAATTTGAAAAAACACACATAAATCCGCTAAGAAGTGATTTCTCAACCTAAAGCCAATAGAATATAAATTATTTAATAAAAATATATACATTTTAAACCACCAAATAGATAAGTTTAGAAAAAATAAGAATATTAAAAATTGGAGAAAATTTGCCAACAAGTAATTGTGATAAACGATGGAGATGCACATCACGGTGCAGGGAAGCCTGAATGTATCTGCCATTTCCAGACCCTCCTGGATTGAGGGTGGTCTTGGGAAAGTAGGATCCATACTATTTGTGGATGGCTTCGCAAGCTACAGTGAGTCTGGGGAATGTTGAGTTGGAAAGCAGGGATGTAGAGGAATAATGTGGGATCTCATCAGTGCCTGTAGAAGCATCCACTGCAACCAGGGCTCAGTGAGAGGAAGAACAGAGCAAGGAAAAATCAACACTATCTGCCAAAGGAGGAATACATTTCTGTTTTAATATTTACTGGGGAAACAGTATATGCATGGAGGACAATCACCACTGTCTAGAAGTTGTACGCTCTCCGCTGCTATCAATTCAAAATTCCAATATAGAAGGTAAAAATATAGAAATAAACATAGTAAAACTCTGAAGAAAATATCTTAAATTATTAGAATGATGTCTATTATGCTAGCAGTAATAATATAAAACTAAGGGTCAACAAACTGTTGTTGCTGTTGTTTACATGAGGGCTGGGCAACTACAACCCAATATCTGCTTTTTTGGGGGGTAAGTAAAGTTTATTGAACCCATTGTGGTACCTGTAAATTTATATGTCGGGTGGTTGCTTTTGGCTTAGAACTGAACATTCCAATACAGAAATATAAATTGCAATTGTCTTCCAACCTACACTGCAACAACCTCCACTGCCTCTATGTGTACTCCATGAGCACCACCCATCCAGTTCCCCTAGCTGTTACAAGGACACAGTGGCTGACAAAACAGTATATTGTCTGGCTGCTGCGCTATTTTAAAAACAGCCTCTGCTGATTCTTCACTTAAAACACTGTACTGAGCTAATAGGATGATCTGGACAATATATGAGGACATACTAAAATTCCTTTGGGAGGAACCCCTCAGTTGAGCTGTGTCTGTGTCATAAACTTTACAACATGCATTTCAGAATGACACGGCCATATAAACCTTGGTAATATCTTCTGAGGTAATAGGCAGGTTCGTTTTCTACATCCTATATCTTGGTTGCCAACCTTTTGCAGTGGAGAGTGGGAATGTCTGAGAATATCAGCCATTTTTTAAAAATAGTTTGAATTAGAATTTTGGTTTTAAATTGATGTCATCTGAACATTATGTAAAGACAACCATGTGGCCCACTAGGAAATTTCTCCTCAAAATCAGGCTTGAAAAGTTTGCATCAAATGACTTCATTCAGGAAAGTGGGTCCCTGACTGATCAACAAAAGGGAGCAGGGCTTTCTTGAGACATGGTTTTTTCCAAGATTGAAGAAGAGAAAGCACAAAGGTGAACCTAGGGATTTTCTTGGTGCACCTTTTCATTGTGTCTTTATGTGGCTTTTCCTCTATACATTTTTGGAGAAGGAGAGATGTCTCTGTCTAATGAAAAAAGAGATTTCTAGTGACTCTTCCTCTTACAATGAGGACAAAAAGCCTGTTGAATTAGGGCCCCAATCTGATGGCTTTGCCTAACCTTAATTACACCTCCAAAAGCTGATGTCTAAATATGGTCACATTAGATGTTAGGATCTTGATGTATGAATTTTGGGATATGATTCAGCTCATGACACTACATGGAAAACTATTTTAGACAAAATGAAGAAAGAGTTAATCTGAGACCTAATTCTCTAGACATCTATTTTCCAATATGGACATACAAATTACTTGCCTTCCAACCTATATCTCAATAACCTCTACTGCACTGTTCATGCCATCTGAGCACCCTCCACATACCAGTTCCCCAAAATACTTGATCATCTGAGATCTTACACACCGATTATGCAAAATATTTTTTCCATTTAGAACATGAGTTGAACATAGAAAGATGGAGGATATTTGAAGTAGACTTATTATAACTGTAGAAAACTTGGCCACTGAAGTTTTCACAGTCACTCTTTCCAAGGCATAGTTGCCTAACTTTTCCTTAGATTCCACAAAACTGTATTCAGATTTAAACTGGTATTTTCTTATTGAACTAAGTACACGACGACATAATCATACCACAAGCAGGAATGCAGAAATGACAGAATATTGAGCTGATGGAAGCTGAGAGTAAAAAGGAAAAAAAAAATTAGTAGCAAGTTCAGAGAGAGATACATGACTTGAAATCCAGACACTACAAAGGATTTAGATATTTGGTGAACGTTATTTCCCTTGAAATTGAGAAACTTTAACTTTTTAGGTTAAGGAACAGAATCTAAAGTACAGAGAAGCTGCGTAATGTTCTCCTTGAATGAGAGAAGCCTCTACATTCAGACCCAAGTGATTTAGGTGATGGCTAAGTACTCTTCTCCTCTGTCTCCATGGGTGTCACTAGTTCTACTCCTACAAGATAAAGTCTTAAACTTTGTACTACAAGTGGTATTTGATATGTAGATAAGAGGAGAAGATTAGTGAAAACAATATGTACTTAGAGACTCGTTCAGCTAATTTAAAAGTTAGAGTTCTGAGGAGTCAAAAACTTTTAAGAGCCATATTTTAATTTAAATGCTAAGTTAAAAAAACATTACTTATTCTAAATTACTTTTATTCAGTGTTTCAGTGCTTAAGATTTTTGGTTTGTGGAGTTAAAGGAATCATTTAACACATGAAATCCAAGGACCTTTGCTGGATACTGGATCACAAAGAGGCAGTACTTGGGCTCTGGTTCTCAGGAAGGCAAACAGTTCCCAAATACTGTATATTAAATGCTAAGTAGATGGCTCCAGCAGTTTGTATGGAGAATGTTCGAAGGAGAAAGAAATTTCTTGGTCTGGGCTAATTAGCTTAAAGCTAATAAGTGAGTTTTGAAGGGAGGAACTAATATTTTTGCTAGGCTAGAAGCCTGTACCTCAAAACTCATTCTCCTCTGCAATTTGGATGAACTCATTGTTACAAAATCCCAAATATAGTTTCTTATTTCTAGAATTTTCTATCATGCTTCCTCTGATCAGAAATAGAACAGATAGAAGTAGAGAGTGAATCAATTCTTTGGTATTGTCTAGACAGCCAGCTCAAAGAGACCTACTTTCTGTCTGGTAGGAGGTATGTAGCAAGTTGTGCTGGCAATTTCTCAGCAGTATTCTTTGCATACACACGCACGTGTGTGTATGTGTGTGCATGTGTGTGTGTGTGTGTTTGTCTCTTTATCAGCACAAGAGGTGAGAAGTATTCTGTAAGGTGCATTTCTCAGATTCCTCTGGTTAATTTATCCAGTGAAAGATAATGAAGGGAGATGAAAGGAATAAGCTAGATCCCACTGCATTGGATGACACCTTCAGCAGAGTCCTGGGGTCCTGTTTGGATAGAGGGTTCTATGAGGTACAGTGGCAGCACATACCCAACCAACTCAACAGCAGAGTATCTCTCTTCGCCATCTGTGGCAGGGGCAACAGAGGCGACAGCAGACGTAATTGTTGTGGTTCTGGGGTCCTATTGTTCCAGTACTTGTTCTACTTGAGTATGTGATGATACAAAGTCATATCAGAAGTTGTGCAGGACACTATCGTTCTGATAAGTAGTGGAATTGAGACTGCAACATTACAGCTGTGGAGGAGGCTCAAGCAACCTTACAAAAAGCCATTAAGGCTTTGGTAACAGGACTTTCTTATTTGCATGTCTAGCCCTATGAGAAAATAAAAGCTTCCTCTCTGTAGTCATTTCTATATAGAATCAACTTATCCTGTTTTCTCCTTTAATCCTCCCTAAATTTTGGAATTAATGTATTAACTTCTCTCTGTTTAAAATACCCCAGGCTCTTCCTGGTTTTTTGGGAAATGGACACTGACTGGCAAATAGGAGTTGAAGCAATTGTATAAAAGCAAGTTTCAGGGCTTGAGGCCTTTGAGAAACAGGATTCAGGTATAATTCCACACAATTGTTGTTTATGAACTGCTTCAAAGACATGTTTAAGAAACAGAAATTTGATCGACTGAGATGATTTTTTAAAGCATTTTTCTGCTGACAGTGGCAATGCCATTAGGCATTAGGGAAGACTTAGAATGCAGTGGAAGAAGAAGAGATGCTGGATGTTAACCTGTACGTCTTCGGGAATGGAGACTCCAGACCACATTACCGAGTACTATCAAATATTCAACACTGAGCTATAGTATTTCACATATGATATTCTTTTAGCTCTGCCCTCTCATCCTGGTCCTGTGAGAATTATTATTTCCTCCTTAGAAATAGGAATTATAGAGTCCTACAGCACGGTTTGTTGACATGAGTGTTCCAAGACATCTTCATTAGCTTATCTTGAGGAATCCATTAAATACCATTATCCAAGAAATGTAGACATATAAATCCACATTTAACAACCTCAGGTGATTCTCATCAATCTCAAATTTGAGAACCACCATTAGAAAGGGGAAGTAACATGCTCAGAGCCAGAGAGAGCATTTGAACTAGGTAGTCTGAGTTGAAAACCTGTTTTCCTCACTCACCTCACTTCCGTAGCCTCACTCTCCATGGAGGTGAACGGTGGGGCAAAGTGAGTGGCCAGAAGATGTTTAATTCCAGGCTATTTTCATTCCACTTTCCTATGTGAGGAAGCATGTGGTTTGATAGAACGGAGGCTTTCTGTTCAGAATTGTTCTACTTACTCTTTTATCTTTCTTTTCTCTTGCCAAGTGACGACATCCCCTTAATGACTCATCTTAAATGCATTCCCACAGTTTATCCCATGTCTATTTAGTTGACATTCTTTCTCTGAGATGGAGGTCCATTCATTTTGTATCATCTTCATTTCTATTAATCCAAGTATTATTTTTCTTAGACTTTCTGTATTATATCATTCAATTTAACAAATTTGACTTGTATCAACTCAGTCGCCATTTAATGAGTGCCTCTATACTCTCTACTGTTGTAGGCCCTTTGGCAGATATAATATCCCCATGAACATTGGCTAATATTGGCCTAACCTTGTATTCATGCTGCATTGATGAGGTTAACTCTCATGTAAACAAACCATGACCTAGGACTCTGTCATCCACTCACCTTTGAAATTATCCAGATTGACAGCTAATTACTCAGCTCTTTCTCCACTAGGAGACTAGTGAAAAATGTCATCAAAATATGCAAGATAAGGAAATTGAATTTTCCAATGTAAACTGCCATTGATGTGGAACATTTGCAAAATAAAACCCTTCCCAGGACAAACACATTCCCCAGGAGTGGACCACGTCTCATTCATCTTCCTGATGTTTTTGCAGTGAATATGGTCTTTCAGGTTGAAAAAATTGCTTATTGTAAGAAGGTCTCAGTTTTGTAAGAAGTATTGTAAGAAGTATTTGTAAGAAGTCTCAGTATTGTAAGAAGAAGATTAAGGAGAGATCACTCCAGCATCTTACCTCCAGATGATCAAACCCAGTTCTGTACTTAAAAGGCTCAAGGAAATTTCTATTTCCAAGTTAGAGCTCAGTAAGTGTGAGTCACTTTACAACTGAGGGCTGGGCCAATAGTACACGTTTTTAAAGTGCAAGAACAAATTTAGATAACATTAAACACATTTAACACATTTATGGAAATGTGCACATGGGGAACAAAAATAAAAATAAGATCTGAGTTTCCTTCACTATCAAGTGTTTATTATTTTGATTCATAGAAATATATACGTAGATAATCATTACACAAGGTATTACTTTTAATGAGCATAAAATTAGGCTTTGAGCTCTGACTTAATGATGATGATAATAAATGCTATCTCCTTGTATTTCTTTATAGTTTAAGATGCTTTCACAGACATTTTAATTTAACTCTCACCATAATTTTATGAAGCCAATAGCTTTATCAGTATTGAGAATTTGTGATTTATCTCTGATTTCAAGCTTTTAGGGGACAAATTAAGGTTCAATAATTTTATTTTTTTGTGTATGGCTAAAAAGTTAGGAATGGCTGTGAATGACATGAGATATAACTTGATTTTTTTTTTTTTCAGTACTGGGATTTAAACCCAGGAACTATGCACTGAGCTATATCATCAACCCTTTTACATTTTTTAAAATTTTGAATCAGTATTTTATGCAGTCCCTAAATAGCCTGGATTGGGCTGGAACTTGGGATTTTCCTGCTCACCCTCCCCGAGCACTGAGATCACAGGCAAGTGTCACTAGGACCAGATAGCCCTCAGCTTTTAAGAAACTGAGAAGAAAAACAAAAGGAGTCTTGCTGTCCCATCTCCATAGTCTTCCAGAGGAACTGTGTACCCTAAAGCTCTCTTATTTTATTGGACTTTTTACATCATCCAGTAAAGCATCCCTACACTGCTGTTAATAAACCAACATAAGATTCCTAACCCATATTCAAGTGTGATTGATGATTATGTGATATTATTATGAAAATAATAAGTTAATTTCATTAATTAGTCTGCAGTATCTCAACTCAGTTCCACTAATTGGAAAATGAGCTTGGAAATGTTGGTCAAAAATAAATTACACCAATACAATCATACTGCTTTGGACCTAGTTAAAAGAATTAAACATTTAAATCATCATGCTTTCCAATTAAACATCATCCTAGGATACCCTTAGAGAAGATGCTGAGAGGAGGAAAATATTGCTGCTTTCAAGCCAATAGCACTATACTGTCTTTGAAGAAGAGTGAAAAAGAGAAAGGGGAAGAGAATTTTAAAACTGTTCAGTTTCATAGTCTATAATTCTTTCATACTACAGACACTTTAAATTAAATGTCTACAGGGGAGCTAAAAATAATACTAAAATAAAACTAAATAGTTGTAGTAGTTGAGTTTACTTGAAATTACTAAAGAATTTTTGTGCGTTGATGAGAATGAATTTGTCAAGCTTAACTGATGAGATGAAAAATTAGAAATAAACAGTAATCTTATTCATAAATAATTGCGCATTTATTCATTATAAAGGACATTGCCAGCAATGCACATAGCAGATCAAAACTGACATATGATTCAAACATTAACTCAAATCCATACGGCCCAGCCTTCGAGGAGAGTACCCACCCAATAACCAGAAGCAATTTTAAATTAATTTAACATTAAACTTCCTTTTCACAGAAAAGCCCAGACTGCCCATTTGCCTTCTCCCTTTCTCAAGTCCCCTCCACTGTCTCAGAAGACTTTGGTTCTGCAATCTTCTCTCCCTGTCCTGCATGGTGTATCCCTGCTGTCATCAGAGAAATTTTCCCAGTTCCTGACAGGTTAGTGCAAAGATCCTAATACACCCTCAATCCCAGCCACCCTTTCCAAACATGCTTCATATCATGACCCCTCCCAAAAATGTATTCTGAAAAAAAATTGTCCAGATTCACCATCTCTTCTTTCCATTTTCTGTCTCACTCCTTCTTAGCTTTTTTCCTAGGAAATTAGCATAAGTGTGAATATCTGTATGCTAATTTATGCACATATCACCACAGGGAATATTCTTCTGGAGTATTATGAAAAATTGCATGTTCAAATGTCTACAGTTTTGATGCTATCTTGTTGGCGATTCGGAAGCACTGGAAACAGTCTTTCATTCTTTTCTTCTAAAATATTGTGTTTTACCTTCTACTACTCTTCTTAAGTTTTCTTCAGCTACCTGGGAGACTTCATTCTCTTTGGCTGCTCACCTGGTTTACTTTATTTATAGAGTCTTTAAAAGTTGACATTTTCTAAACATCAGCATTTTGGCTTTCACTGACTTCTCTCTTCTTGGTTAGTTCCATTACAATGTAATTTATTGCTTATTGCTTACAAATATATATACAACCTTGACCTGTCATATCCCTTGTGAGTCAATACCTATAGTCAATTGTCTATTTGATGTTTTAATTTGAATATCTTGTAGAGATCTTAAACTTAGAATGGCCATGTCAGAATTATTGATTTCTGGCTCCACAAACTCATCTTCCTTCAATAGTCCCACTTTCATAAAATTGCATTATCATTTTCTCTAATGCAAGACAAGAAGCCTAAGAATCAGTTTCTTTTTGTTCTTCTTTGTGTGTGCTATTCAACAATTTATACATAATCAACTTGTTGGTTATACATCCAAAATATATCTTGAATTGCTTTAATTCTCTCTCACTCACATCTCCAACTTTAGCATCATCTCTTTTCTAAGTACCATAGTAACTATGTTACTATGTAACATAGTTACATAGGTAACTATGTTACTCTTAGAGTTAACTATGTTAACTCTTTTCTAAGTACCATAGTAACTATAGTGAAATCACTTCCTGTATTATTTCCTTACAGTCAGTTTCTCCACCCCAGTCATCTGTGTTCTGGTGTTAATGTTACAAACTGGGTGACTTATTGTTCTGTGGGCACAAGGCTGAGAGGCTAACTCTACTGATGGCCTTTTTGCCAGCAGAGTTGTGAGATAGCACTAGGCTTCACGTTGAAAGAGATAGAAAGTGCACATGTGTTCTGTGGTCTCTTAGATGGCTACCAGAATTCTGTTACAGAGGCTGTCATGATCTTATCTATTCCTAATTACCGGAAATCCCTATCTCCTGCTTTATGCTACAAGCCATGGTGAAAGAAAAGGCTTAGACAGAGGGTCAGAAAGAGAATGACAAAAGTAACTGGGTTGACCAGTGTTTGAGTATGCAGAGGCTCTGAGCACACAGAGCCATTGATATGTATTGCTGACACAATAGTTGAAGTAAAGGGTTATGTGTGGTTGCTAGGGGTAAGATGGTAATGCAGGCAAGGCATGGATAAGAAGAGACAAAGCCTTCTTGTGTTGGCAACAAACCAGAATTTGGGTTAACCAATTTTTGATTAACCAATAACTTTGTCTTTTTAGATAAGGTTTCAACTTTGGGAAAGGAATTTGGGTTTGAATCATCTTGACCTCAGCTGCATGATAACGCATTTGAAACCCTACAGCCCATCTCTCTGGCTTCTGCTGTCTCTGTTGGCAGAGAGATTATGTAAACCTGTACACTAACCCTAGTGCTCCTATGAACCACATAGGCTGTGGTCACTTCCTTAGATGTGCCAATTATGGTTGATTTTTTTTATAACCTGCTGTGGGCTCCCACACCTAATCACTACAATATATTTTTTAAAATTTAAAAGTCAAACATATTTTTAAATGATATTTTGTAGATATCCAGCCTGAAGGCAGCAAAGATGTTGAAATTGAAGTGATAATGATGAAAATTTACATTGTTTAAACACTTGCAATTTTATGGATAATTGACACTGCTGAAGGCAAAATAGTGTCAACAACAAATAACTTAATAGGAAAGCTTATGGTCTGAATGATTATGTTCCTTCAAAATGCATGTATGTATTCAGATCCTAGTTCTCAAGATGATGTCACTGAGAATGGAAGCCGTTGGGAGGTAATTAGGTCCTGCATATCATTATAAAAGATTCTCTGGAGAGACCATCATGCTTTCATCCTGTAAAGTCACAGCACAAAGAGAGCTGTCAAAAAAGCAGGTTCTCACTAGGTACCACATCTATTATTGGCAACATAACTTTAGAATTCTAGCCAGAACTGTGAGAAATAAATTTATGTTGTTCATGAGCAATACAATCCGTATCATTTTGTGTTGAGCATGAAACACAGGGCTTGGTGCTGTGCAGAACAATGAAGTTTGAAATCATTATTTCAGCTGGCATAAATAGTTTATGGTTAGGGACATGATATTTCAGTTGGTTTGATGGATATTTTGGTGACTGCACAGGTAAAGAAAGAAGGCCCTCAAAAAAAATTAAAAATAATAAAAAAATAAAGAGGAAACAGTGACCAAAGAGAAAGATTAAGTTGAAATAATTGGAAGGATGCAACTATTATAGAGCATGGTTACATACCTAAGAAAATATAATTTTGAAAAGAAGTGATCTACAGGTTCAAAAACAAATCAGAACTCTTTGGTGAATAAACCCAGCAGGGAAATAGCAGGATTGAATAGGACCCTTAATCCTGGATTTTGAGGAATCTCCATGCTGATTTCCTCAGTGGCTGCAATAATCTACATTGTCACCAATGGTGGAGAAGGGTTCCTTTCTGCTCACAGACTTGCCAGCATTTGTTGTTGGTTGATTTTGAGATAGCAGCCATTCTTTGTGGAGTGAGATGAAATCTCAGTGTTGTTTTCACCTGCATCTCTCAAATGACTAGTGATGGTGAAAAATTTTTTTATATGTTTCTTTGATGCTTTTACTTTTGTGTACCCATGTTTATAGCAGCATAGTTTGTGATAGCTAAATCTTGGTATTAGCCTAGATGCCCATCAAACAGAGACTGGATAAAGATGATTTAAAAAAATAATATGGAGTATTAGTCAGCAATAAACAATGATAAATGAGATATACTTATAGCTAAATGGATGCACCTTGAGTCCATACTCTTAAGTGAAATAAATAGGACACACATGTAAATATTATACCATTTCTCCAATGTGAGAAAAGGAAGGGGTAATGAGGTCCAGAAAGCCTGACAGGAACTGTGCAATTTGAAGAAAATATTCAAAAAGAAAGGGGAACTGTAAGATGGACAAGGGAAAGCAAAGAAGGGAAAAGCATTGATAGTGAAAAGGAAAACAAAGCTTACCTATATAGAGGGGTGATTGAAGTGGGGGCAGGGAAATGGAAAAAAAAAAAAAGAAGAATCAAGACATATCCTGAACAGGTATAAATTCCCAATGAGGAATGTGATTGTAATGTATTACTAAAGTGTACCAATATACACAGTTTATTAAAAAATGAAAACAAATCACAACAAACCCAAGCAAATAAAAAATAAAAAAGAAATGAGGTGTGAGAAAAACCATAAATTTTATCATAGCCCAGCTGTAAGAGATTATGCAAGCTGTCTATGGATGATTTTCACCCACCAAGGTTAAGAGAAGTGGGTAATCCTTTTTAATTGGCCAATAAATATGTGAATTTAAGTTAAAAGCACAGTGCTTGGTGCTTGGCAAAATACTGAATTTTGAAATTACTATTTAAGTTGTCAAAAAGAGTTCACAGTCAAGAACATGATATCTCAGTTGCTACAGTGGCTATTTTGGTGGCTTTGGAGTCACTAGTCACTTTGAATGAATGTCAGAGGGGGAGTACTGGCATGTACCAGAAAGTCCAAATGTAATTGAAATCATAGGTGTCATCTGTTGCATCCTGAAACTGCTTCAAAACATGCAATATTTATTTTATTTGTTGCAACAGTCTTTTGGCAATATTTTAAAATGTTCTTTAATTATTTTTGAAGTTGTTTTCTTGTGGAGATATCTAATACATTTACACCCCTGAGCCTATGAAAATTAGGGCTAGAAAGACTAGGTTATTTGACTAGAATAAAAGCATTTAGAGAGAAAAAGATTCACAGGCCTTAAAAATGGCTTTTCTATTCTGATAAAGCATTAAAAAATACATAGTAATAAAATATTTGATAAAGGCTCAAACCAAACAGATGTTTATTTTTTCTTCCCATGTATGACCAAGTATGTTCAGTCAGTCAGGGATTTTTGTTACGTGGTGATCCAGAGGTCCAGTCCCTTTTAAATCATGGTTCCCCCATTGTGCAATGCCTGTGACTATTTTATTTTCTGCCTTCAGGTAATATAAGAGAACAAAGAAGTGGTGAGAGTGTATAATACTTCACAAAAGCCTTGTTCACAAGTCTTAGCAATATAGTCCTTGGAAGCAGGCTGTGTGAAAGAATAGATTGCATCTACAGAAGTGAGTCTTGCCAGACAGTACATATGAGATTTTTAAAGCCAATAATTTAATTCACTATTTTAATAATAATACTGAGCTGATATATCTGGAAGCTAGTTGCTAAGGGAGATCACAGCATGACAACTAAGCCCCTTTGATTACTTGCTTTCATTCTGTAAATATACTGCGACCAGATGATTCTTAGCATTGCTTCCATCCTAGTATCAAAGTTATGGATATGCACAATTTCTTACTATGTTTGAATACGGTCTACAAACATAGTAACAAATCCTCCAGGTGTCGTCTCCCTGCTGCAATTAGGCAGAATGTTCTTACCTTTTCCTTGGTTTGCCAATATTTATCATACAAGAAGACATTCTCTGTTGAGGCAGGTTTATTTAATCAGATTCATTAACAATAATGAAATACACCTCTCTGCAGGTTTATCCTGAAGAAGGGAGACCCAATGTATCTTTGGCACAGCTGAGAAAATCCAAGTCTTAAGTACAAGAGGCAGAGACCCTATTATAGCTTGTTTGTGGCCACCCCCCACCACCCACCACCCCCGCCCAGAGTGCTGGACTCCACAGTCCTGTGTTGTGACATCTCTGATGAGATTTTAATAAGAAAAAAAGGGAGATAGGTAGTGCCGATATGCAAATATCTGCAACATTCTAGCAGAGCTAAGCTGATTGAATTGCTTATTGTGCTGAAAACTCAAACAGAAGTGAGAAAGAAGCAAGAATTCATTCCCCAAAGCAGTTGTGATCACAGACTTCTACCCTGAAGGTAGAATATAT
>PVIR01011845.1:0-45988 GCA_004026965.1 Petromus typicus | reverse complement strand
TAACAATACTGGGTGTGGAGACCCACACCCAGCAGCAACCAGTACCACATACCACAGTGCCGGGCGTGGTGGCTCACGCCTGTAATCCCAGCACTCGGGAGGCAGAGGCAGGAGGATTGTGATGTGAGTTTGAGGCTGAGCTCAGGGGCCAGCCTGAACCACAAAGCGAGACCCTGTCTCCAAAAACCTAAAAAAAAAAAAAAAAAATTGATATCATTGAGCTAGATGTGGTGGTGCACACCTATAATCCCAGCACTTGGGAGGCTGAGGCAGAAAGATCACGGCAAGTTTGAGGCCAGCCTGGACTATTTAGTGAGATGCTATCTCAAAAACAAAACCCCAAAATTTGGAATCAAATACTTTAAATGTTTTTAGTTTTTATTCACTTTTGCAATACAATTTTTTTCAAAACATTTTAATAAGGCCTCATGTGGAAGTGCCAAATATATGCCCTTCCATACCAAACCTAACTCTGCCAGCCATCTCATCTACTGATGGAAGAAAAGGTAGATTAGATCACACCTGAGATCCCGTCCAACACTGACACACCAACCTCCGTGAAATATAAGAGGTCTTTCGAAGAGCTTGCAGATAAGTCACCTTTTGTTAGTAAATTCTAGGAAGGGGCTAGAAGTATGTCTGAAGGGAAAGAAGCCTTTAACTATGAGAGCTGCTTCTTTCTCCATAGTCTCACCGTAGAGGCTTTTCCCAGTTAGTCCCCTGACTATTTCTATTCTGTGAATCCTATAGAAATTCAGCCTGCACACAATTTTGTCTGGCAGAGGCCTGAACATCCCAACACTGTTTCTCTTCCCTGACTGTGAGCCAAAAGCATTAACTTGAAACTTCTTTGTCATTAATTCTTTCAGATAAGATGAGGCTGAGAGGTTTAAAGACTTATGTATTGAGCCAAAAATAGAACTTGTGATCTGACACCAGTCTGATGTTGCAACAGAATGTTTTATAATTACGATGGTCCCTGCAAATCTCTAGTCTTGTGGGAAACTGAAAGAACCAGTTAACAGGTTAGATGAGAAGACTGGAGCAAAACCAAAGATTTCAGACACCGTGGAGCTGAGCTTCTAGTGCACGTGAGCCTTCCTGAGGAGCCTGCTAGGGATAAGTGTCAGTTAACTGAGAGATAAAAAGGCTCAAAACGCATGTGTAACATATTTATTTGCTGAGCTAAGAATAAAACAAACAGGGACAAACAGGCAGAAGAATACTATGTGAATAAAACAAACTATTTGAGCCAGGGATTTAGCTCAGTGGTTCCGGTGTCTGACTTGCAAGCACAAGGTCAATAGTTCAATCCCTGGTAACCACATACAACAATGCTGGGCATCGTATACCACAGTGCTGGGCATGGTGGCTCATGTATGTAATCTCAGCACTCAAGAGGCAGAGATAGGGGGATTGCTGTGAGTTTGAGGCCTACCTCGGCTACATAGTGAGTTCAGGGCCAATCTGAACTACAAGAGCGAGACCTTGTCTCAAAAAATCCCCCCAAAACAAAGAAAAAACTATTCAACTAAAATAATAGAGAAGAGATAAAGTGGAAACTATAAAAAGGAGATTCAGGGGGAAAAGGCATCATATGAAACCAGGGTGTCTGGTTGGCATCTAGAAGAGCTAGAAGTACTAAAATCAATTTTAAAGCAAAGATAATTAGCAGAACTAATAAAATACTAAAAACCAAAGGGTAGAAAAGAGGCATAGTTTGTATAACATTTTTATATAGCATTTAATATAGCATTCATTGTAGTATTTATAAATGGAAAAGCTGAGAAGATGTGACTTCCAAGATACAGTAAGTGGAAAAGAATAAAATGCTAGAGTATACAAAGTATGCTGACTTTTGTGTAAGAAAGAAATAAGGAGAAGAGAAACATACTTTCAAACTGGAGATGTAGCTTAGTGGTAGAGTACTTGCCTGACACGTATGAGGTCCCAGGTTCAAACCCCGCATTGCACAAAGAAGAAAGAAAAGGAAGGAGGAAAGCATATTTTCTTTTTTTTTTTAATCTTTATTGGTACATTAAATATACACATCATGATTGCACTCCATAATGGGGATTTGTACCAGTATAAGACACAACTTAATTCTCATTTTTTCCCATAGCCCTACCCACCCTACCACCCCCCCATATACATAAAATTTGTTTCCTTACTTTTGTTACAATCTCAACATTGTCCCCTTTCACCTTATTTTACATTGAGCATTTTCTATTTCACAATATATAACATACAATGCTAGGAAAGCATATTTTCAAAAATAAATACAGGAAGGGCCGGGGATTTAGCTCATGGTTCTGGTGCCTGTCTTGTAAGCACAAGGGCCCGGGTTCGATTCCCCAGTAACCACATACAATACTGGGCATGGACACTCACGCCTAGAAGCAATCAGTACCACACACCACAGTGCCAGGCTTGGTGGCCTGTAATCCCAGCACTCGGGAGGCAGAGGCAGGAGGATTGCTGTGATGTGAGTTTGAGGCTGAGCTCAGGGCCAGCCTGAACCACAAAGCGAGACCTGGTCTCAAAAAAATTTTAAAAATTTAAAAAAAAAGAAAGAAAAATCCTCATCGCAGGCAATAGAAGAGTTCAAGGAGATGATTTGGGAGAGGCTACTGGTGAAGACTTAAGGGAATTGACCAACCAAAAGAGAGTTAGTTAATGATCCAAATCACTAGCCTTTCCAGACAAGGGTATTCAATCACAATCAAGTGATTAATTAATCGAATCTTATTAAATTGTGCCAAGCATCAAATGGAGAACTGGACAGGATGACCATGTAATAAACTACTTCTAAAAATAATATTTTATGAGTCAAATAACACAGTTCCCTTGGATACCTTTGTTTTGAACACAGTGCTAGAGCTCATCCTTAGAGACAAATGGATTAAGCTATCTGAAATTCAACCCTCTATAGGACTTATGCACATTCTAAACCACCAGCAGGAGAGGGGCCCTGGTATGCATTCCACTGACAGGAAGTGGTGCTTGGAGTGAATATTCCAGCAGGCAGAAGTATTCTAACCATGAGTCGTTATGACTCAAGGTCACTGACAGTTGCTTTCCGCTTTCACTCTTACAGAGCCACAGTTACCATGTGATAATGGAAAACTATATTCTGCTAACCAGGTTCCATATGAGAAAATTTAGTGAGTTTCTTGTGATTAAGTTCTCAGGAGGAAACAAGATGTCACGAAAACCACACCTGCAATTCAGTTAAGGCATCAAGGCCTTGATTTAACGAATTATTGAATTTATGTCAACAAAATGCTTACATGTTTGAAAAATCTATCATCCAGCTTCTTAGCATGCCATGCGATTTCTAATGATCCACTTACATAACCTTCGTTTGCCCAGTGTAAGATGAGCCTTGTTCCATTGGATTTGCAGGATATCTGTTTATGAGGTTTTTGTTTTGTTTTGTTCTAATTTAGTTGAAGAGTTACATTAAGCATAATCTTAATGCTTAGCACATTATTATGAGTTCATGCAAAGAACCTCTTACTTTATTCCCTTATTTTTTCCATTTATTCCTGACTCCAATCACTGTCTCTGATCTATTTCATAAAATGTCATTAAGTAAGCTTATATTCACATGAAACTTGTGGTGCTGTGTATGTACTCGTAATTTCAATTTGTTTCCGTTATCACTTCAGCACTACTTTTAAGATATATCTATTTTTTGCAAATCAAAATAACATTAAAGTTCTATTGTGAGAATGGCTATTATTAAAAATAAAAAAAAACAAATTCTGGCTAGGAAATGGGGAAAAGAAATTCTTAAGGAAATGTAAATTAGTACAACCACTGTGAAAATCACTACAGAACTTCCTCAAAAAGCCAAAAATACAACTATCATATGACCCAGGTGAACCACTTTGAGTTATATACCCAAAGGAATCAAAGTCAGCACAAAAACAGAACAGCTATACCTGCTAACTCACTATTCAAAATAGCCAAGTTGTGGAATTAGCCCAGAGCCTGTCAGTGGATGAATGGATAAAGAAAATGTGGTGTGTGTACACAATGGAATATTATTAATACATATAGAATTAAATCATGTTGCAGGGAGATGGATGAAACTAGAGACCATCATATTAAGTGAAATAAATTAGACTTAGGTAAATTCAAATGACAGAAAAGTGAAAGAGAGAAGATAAAGGGAAGAAGAAAGGAGTTGGATATGATCACAATGTGTTACATTCATGAAGGTGTCATAATGAAATCCATTATGCTGCCTAATTAATATGTAGTAATAGAAGTTTTTAAATAAACTTTTAAAAGGATTTCATTTGCACATTTAAAAAAAGTACAGCTCTATTCCAGAGTAAACATCTATTTCAAAGCTTCTAATTACAGTATTTCAGTCTTTATCCACGATAACCAATTCTCTTGCATAACTATTACTGCCATTGCCAACAGAATCTTATTTTCTATATTATTTGATAGTTTGTTATTGGCTTAGGAACAATGTTGATTTTTTTTTTTTTTTTTTTTTTTTTTGAGACAGAATCTCACTTTGTAGTTCAGGCTAGCCTTGAACTCACTATGTAGCCCAGGCTAGCTTCAAACTCCAGTAATCCTCCTGCCTTGGCTTCTGAGTGCTGGGGTTACAGGCATGAGCCACCATGCCAAGCATTGTGGTATGTGATTATGGGGATTGAACTCAGGACCTTGCATTTTCCAGGTGAATGCTGGAACCACTGAGCTGAATCTCCTACCCCAACGTTGATTTTTTTTTTTTTTTTTTTTTTTTTTTAGGTTTTTTGAGACAGGGTCTCGCTTTTGTGGTTCAGGCTGGCCCTGAGCTCAGCCTCAAACTCACATCACAATCCTCCTGCCTCTGCCTCCCGAGTGCTGGAATTACAGGCGTGAGCCACCACGCCTGGCACTGTGGTATGTGGTACTGGTTGCTGCTGCGTGTGGGTCTCCACACCCAGTATTGTTATGTGGTTACCGGGGAATCGAACCCGGGCCCTTGCGCTTGCAAGACAGGTGCTGGAACCACTGAGCTAACTCCCCGGCCCCCCAACGTTGATTTTTATAAGTTGACTTTACATCTATAAATTTTGCCAAATATTTTCCTTTGTTTGAAGATACTAGCTTTATGGGTCAGTGGTTATTGGAGTTGAATCTAGAGCCTTGAGTATGCTAAGTCCTGTACCACTAAGCTACATGAATGGCTATTTTATTTTATGACAAAGTCTTGCTGAGTTGCTCAGGTTAATCTCAAACATGAGATCCTGCTGCCATAGGCTCCCAAATAGCTAGAGTTACAACCCTGTGTCACTGTGCTTGCTGAGATTAGTATGTTGAATGAGTTGTGTTTTCATTGCTTTTATTTTTCAGTCCTTATAGCTCTCATGCCTTTTTCTTATATTATCCCTGGCCAGGACTGCCTTTACATGTTATAATGTGGTACTGAACAGGGATTTTTACAGCAGTATAAGACTAAGAATCCAAATATTCCTTTGGGTAAATAATAATATACACATACCAGACTGAAGTGCAACTATAAAAGAAAATGAGGAAGGCCTCATATTTTTCTATGGTATAAGCTCTGGGGTATATTATGGAGTGAAAAACAAGGTGCAAAACAATGTAGGGAGCATTTTCCCTACAAAGTGTAGAAGATACCAGCTGTGTCCAGTAGCCTGTGCTGTAATCCCAACATCTGGGAGCCTGAAGCAGAAGAATCACTTGAGCCCAGGAGTTTGAGAGCAGCATGGGTAACCAGTGAGACCTCCACCTCAGAAAGAAAGTCAGGGGAGACAGGGATAAAGAGAGTTTGTCCCTTCCTCTTATCAGATCAACAGTGCTCCTTTGCATCACTGGTTAATTCTCTCCTTGGTTACCTGTAAGCAGAAGACGGACAGACTCCTCTAAACCTTCAACAGTATCCCTCCTACGCCATCCCCTTGAGCTCTCTCCTGTTTATGGCTCTGAGTTGCCGACATCTCTGTTTTCTCCATCTAAAGCCAGCCCAGTCAGCTCCCAAAGCAAGTGTCACCCGAGGCTTGTCAGAGAGCCTGTGAGCAAAGCTCGTCCCCTGCGCTGCTTCCCCTAGGGTGGAACCTGCACCCGCGACTCAGTGCTATAATACCCCCATGGGATAACTAGCGGTGAATGTGACACCACTGAGCCCTGACTCTGAAAATACTCTCACGTCCTGAGTCATGCAGTATTCTGACAGCACCACATGTTTAGGAGCCTTTTCCCTGAAGCAGTTTTAAAAGGTAGAATAGTGCAAGACAAAAACAAACTAAATCACAAAACAAATGTAAGTTTTAAGAAAATTCATAAAAATTCTGACTTTCCCCAGGATGGCTGTTTTAAAAATAACAATCATCAGGGCTGAGGATTTAGTTCAGTGGTTCCAGCTTTTGCCTGGCAAGAGCAAGGTCCCAACTTCGATCCCTGGAACCATACACCACAGTGCCAGGCATGGGGTCTCACGCCTGTACTCCCAGCACTTGGGAGGCAGAGGCAGGAGGATTGCTGTGTGAGGCTTGCCTTGGCTACAGAATGAGTTCAAGCCAGCCTGAGCTACAAATCGAGACCTTATTTCTTATGTGAGGTGTGGAGGTGCATGCCTGTCACCCCAGTGCTGGGGAGGCTCAGGCAGAAGGATCACCATGAGTTTGAGGCCATCCTGGGCTACACAGTGAGCTTAAGGCCAGTCTTAAAATTTGTTCCTCTCATTATTATGGGTGGGGGTGGAAAAGCCCTAAGCACATGTATGATGTCTAGATTTGATTCCAGAATGGAGCCATGTTGTTTTTACTCCTATTTAGTAGACAGAGATGGAGAAACAGAAGCTAAAAGGTTTAACCGAGTTCCTAAGGCTAGTTAGTGGCTAAGCTGAAACTCCACTAAACTTTAGAGTCTCCCTAGTAGATTGTATTGCGTAACACCCCTATGCAGTGTCTGACCCAAGGACGACTGGGATCCGAAGGCCCAGGTTGGCCTAGTCTCTCGTGCACACCGGTGCTCTGTGCAGTACATGCTCCCAGGCCTCATTCCAGGTGATTTGCTTCACCAGAGTGAAATACCAGCCCCTGGTACTTGGACAAGACAGGAAGCTATGTCTTGCCTGTCACAGAGCAGAGCTTCCTCTGCTCCAGTGAATACAGTGCTCAAATCAGAACTGACTTTGGGGGCAGGGAGGCAGCTGACGCGTCAGTCCATCTGCCGTGTCTGGTAGGAGCATCGGAGAGCGCGTGAAAGAGACGGCAGGCAATTTCTTCCTCCCATCAAGAGCAAATGTTCAGTTTTGCAGATGGGTGACAGAGTAAGTCTGAATATAGAGTTACAAATCTTTGTCTTGGAATCTGATGCTTGTAGCCCAAACTGAGGGAACATGAAGCTGCCAAAGTAATGTAACCTGAATCAGATAAATGTTCTTTCACCACGTACTCATTGTGAGGACGTCAGTAAGGGGATTTGGCTGAACAGAGTCCCAGAGGCCTGTTGTTCTTGTGTTAATGCAGATTTATTTCCCAAGAAATTTTACGTCAACACTGCCATCTGGTGTTTAGTTCTCTGACTTACCAAACCTCAGAATAGTTTGAAGGGGAATGTCGTTCAAGTGAATTCTCTCCACCTTGCAAAGATACCTGGAACACGATTGGGTGCCAAAAAAACAAGCGACAAACTGGTGTGTACAGTGTGTATATGTACATGTGGACTATATGTATCTGTGTAAAAATGTTTGTATGTGCATTTACATGAAGATTTTGACTTTCTTTAGGTTATCAATGATTATTCTAGAAGGTTACCTCCCACCCATTCTTATCTGCTGTTCTTTGTTTTTCATCACAAATCATAATTATTTATGTAAATTTTAAAAACTGTGTAGGTCCTAAAAGCGAGAGATAACCCCCCAAAAGATTTTCTAAATGTGATTATATTTAGCAAGTATTTATTGAGCATGCACTTCGTGCAGTATATTATTTTAATATTCAAATGCACTAGTAAATTCATGTAATATAACTTTGCTGCAATGTCAGCAACCATTCACTGAATGTTAGCTATGTGTTAGGCACTCATCTCATTCTAAATTTAGTTTCTTCTCATTTCTAAACTTACTTGATCATCTCATTCTAAACTTTTCTTTCTTGCTTGTTTTCTTTCTTTCTTTCTTTCTTTCTTCCTCTCTTTCTTTCTTTCTTTCTTCGTGGTACCTGGTATTGAACTTGGGCCCTTGTGCTTCCGAAGTAGGTGCAATAACACTTGAGCTAAACCCCTGGCCCTCATTCTAAATTTTAGAGTAATCCTACAGATGGGGCCAAGGTTGTAGGCATAGTGCTTGCTCAGCATGAGCAAAGTCCAGAGTTTGATCTCCGGTACCAAAAAAAAGAAAAAAGAAAACAATCTTACAGATTAAATTACTGAGATAAGAATATGGCAGCTCAGTGACATTAAATAATTTACCCAAAGTCACACAAATTCTATGAGATTCAAATTCAGGTCTTTCTGTACAGCCTGAACACTGAGCCACTACATAATTCTCTAAGATCCTAAGAAGTTCTCTTACCTTGTCACAAGCATAGTGGAAAATCGGGTAATTTTTTTAATGCTTACTAACTTTTAGTCATCATTCTTTAATTATAGTCATTGATATGTAGATACAGCTTAGAACAGAACTATGTCACAAGGTAAAGTTCTTCATTAAATGATAATTAGTCCTAAAGTCCCAAAGATAATGAGCAGAATAACTGAGTGTGTCAAACACTTGTTATATTTGGACATGAACTTAACGTGGATAGGCCAACAGTCCCACCAGTTGTAGCACAATTATCATTCTTATTTTGCAAATGAAAAAAAAAAAAGCTCAGAGAAGTCAGGTAATTTGACCAGAAGTTAAGGCAGTAAGTAAAAGAGCCAGAATTTGAACACAGGGTTGACTAACTCCAAGACCTACCCTTCTATCTGATGCCACCACCGGACAAGATAGTGCTCAATAAATATTTCAGATGATAAATGAAACATGAAGCTGACGTTATCTTTGTTTTATAGAAGAGAGATCTGGACACAGTGACTCAAATACAGTTAACTCTGCACAGCTGGGCAGCCAGATTGGTATGATTAGAACCCAGGATGCTTGACCCCACCATCATCCTCTCTAACCGACTGTTCCCTCTTCACTCTTTCCCATCTAAGCTCTTACGATTGTACTGGGCTGTCTTGCTGATCCATTATTCTCCCCATCTCAAGATCCTCAACTTGAAGGCACCTGCAAAATTCCTTTTCCTGTATAAAGTGACATTTTCAGAGGTTTCAAAGACATGGATATCTTTGTCATAATCATGCTGATTTTTTTTTTCATTTCCTTTGTGGAGTTTTTATTCCTTTTTTTTTAATTACACCATTGATTTTCAAATACTAAACTTCTTTATTTTTTTATTAGTATGTGTTGGCAGCATATAATGTTTACATTCCTTCTGGGGAGTTGATACATGTACATTATCATCTTATTTCTTCTTCATTCCTTTCCTCATCTCTCCTCCTTCTCCCTCCATCTCTTGGGTTTTGGTTTTGTTTTTGTTGATGGTATAGAGAAATACCTCAAGGGCGCCCTACTACTGAGCTATATCCTTGGCCCACTCTTTATTTATTTATTTATTTATTTATTTATTTTGAGACCAGGTTTCGCTTTGTAGTTTAGACTGGCTCTGAACTCACTGTGTAGCCCAGGCTAGCCTGGCACTTCTGCCTCTGCCTCCCGAGTGCTAGGATTACAGGTGTGAGCCACCACACCTACCATTTTAATTTAACAGGGTCTTACTAAGTTGCCCAGGCTGGCTTCAAATTTGCCATCCTCCTACCTTGGCTTCCTGAGTAGCTGGGATTACATCTGTGGAGCATCCAGCCTAGAAGCTTGCTTGTTCTTGCACTTCATACATTGAATCAAATAACAGTACTTTTCTTTAAATTCTTTTACTCAGTGTGATATTTTTGAGAGATATATATATATATATATATATATATATATATTACTTTGTATTATTGAGTAGTATTCCACTTGTGAAATTATCACAGTTTTTAAAATCTATTTCCTTGTTGGGCTGGGGAGTTAGCTCAGTGGTTCCGGCGCCTGTCTCACAAGCGCAAAGACCCGGGTTCGATTCCCCGGTAACCACATAACAATACTGGGTGTGGAGACCCACACCCAGCAGCAACCAGTACCACATACCACAGTGCCGGGCGTGGTGGCTCACGCCTGTAATCCCAGCACTCGGAAGGCAGAGGCAGGAGGATTGTGATATGAGTTTGAGGCTGAGCTCAGGGCCAGCCTGAACCACAATGCGAGACCCTGTCTCCAAAAACCTAAAAAAAAAAATCTATTTTCTTGTTGAACATTTGAATTATTTCCAATTCTGGCCATTAACATTAAAGCTGCAACAAGCACTCTTGTTAATAGATGACTGTGCTGATGATTTCCATTATCTGCAAAGATCCAAGAAGTTTGTCTCTCACTTTTAGCACAGCAGGGCAATAGGTATGTAATGGCAGGCATGCAGCAGGTATATAAGGGTGGGAATGTAATGACATACATCCCACTTGGATAGTTGTGTCCTCAGCCTGATGCTTTAGTATCAAACTTTTTTGTTCAGTATTAGAGTTCAACCCAGGGCCTTCACTTTAAACTACATGGCAAGCCCCTTTTGTTATTGTGATTGTTTAACTTGAGACTGTCTTGGTAAATTGCTAAATTGCACGAGCTGTGCTCACACTTCCAATGCTCCTCCTTCTCCTTCAGTATCCCAGAGTGCTGGGATTATCAGCAAACTTTGATCTTCAGAAGGCGGGGAAGTAACAGACACTTGGAGGAATGTGGTTACCTGTTATGCATCCAGGAAAAGCTGTGCCTGTAATAGGTGATTAATTTATCTTACTGGCAGGAGCCGTGTAGCACAGGCATCCTTCTTACACCTGGTGACACTGCTATCCGTCTGAAAATTCTTGAATATGGATGTTAGATGCCTCCAAGTCCAAAAATTAACTGTGGTCAGTTACAGAAATTACAAGATCTGGAGTTCCTGGAATTGGAAATTTTCAAGGATAAACAACTTTTTAAAGCAAGCTGTTGGGATATATAAAATGCTACAAAGTACTCTCAGAAAATTTGGAGTAGAAATAAAAAATAAGTAGTATTTGGTGTCATCCTAGTGAAACAGCAAGTATAACATATGAGAGCCCCAGCATGGTCCCCGGAGGTCCCCTGAAGGCTGTGGCTGGTATCTTGATCACGAGCTGATACCTACAGAAGGACAACCAGAATTTCTGAAAGAACACTGCTGCCACAATGAACTTCACAATTTGCACATTCTCTTCTTCCTCAGAAAGTGGATATTGGAGCTGCTGAGATGGAAGCGTGAAGAATAAACCACTCGAAGTGCTCACAAAACCAAAGAACTATAGGATATAGTTGATTTGATAGGGAGACTTCCATTACCAAACTGCTCATACCTTATCCAGAATCAGGCACCCTTCCAGCTGAATAGAGGGTAACCCACAAATTCTACAATGGTGATTCTCCAACACACCTTTTCTAGGTTAGATTCTCAGTACCAAAAATTAAAATAATTAATATTTTTAAAGCTAGGTATTAGGGACTGCAACATGCCTGGCCAAACTTCCGCAGGCTTGTTCATTCCCTGTCAAGAACCACATCAAATTTGTGCAGATCTGGATAAGCACAGTTTCCACCTAGAAAGGAATGGCATCCTCTGTCAAGTACGTACGTATATGAGAGACTGTGGTAGGCTTCGGAGAACCTGTTCTTCCACAGCGATGCCCTGCATTGGGCAGATGAAATGATACACCCTGCTCGTCCTGCTGGAAATGGGGCATTCCAGCCTCTGCAGGAGAACTCGGTTCTAACAAGAACTGCGAGGCGTAGAGTAATTCATTAGTAAAGTAAGTGTGATTTAACTGTGGCCACATTTCATGGAGCACTGTGGATCTATGGCATATGAATCACTTTTGCTTCTTGGATCTTCTCCTCTATTGTCAACACAAAAACAACTGAGTATCTCAAGACAATAAAGGAGGTGACAAGATTATGAAACTTGGAGCAGCCAAACTGTGAGAAGAGAATGTTAACACAAAATCAGAAGATGGCGCCCGCACTCTCAGAGGACAGTGATGTTGCCAGAGAAACAAGTTTGGGAGCACTTAACACTTCACATCACACTCTCACTTAATCCTCACTTCCCCAGGCAAGGGAGCTGAGAAGTCCAAACTAAGTCACTTGCTCAGCGCTCACCCAGCGAGAGGCTGAGCCAGGGAGCATCTAGTTCTGCTCATGATCACCATTTGGGGCCATTTGTGTTCACAAGTCTGGTGGGCCAGATGAGATTTCTGGTCGGGGCCCCTAGACACCTATCTAGCTGTGAACTCCGGTTCACCCAGGGCTTGTTTGTAAAGCTTTAGATGGAGAGGTCCATTTCTCACAGGGCTTATTATTAGCACATTAGTTATTCTGGCTGGCATTTCAAATAGCTCCCCGAACAGCAGGCTTGTGTTTGATAAATAGCCAAAATCTGGAGCTAAGAGCTTATTTCTAGATCCCCAGGGACTAAGAATGCACTCCAGCAGGTTTGGGAGTTATCAAATCAAATACTGTCAAAGGGCTTCATTGGGTATTACTGTACTAATTAAAATACAGTGAGATGTTAACGCCTAGAATTCACAATTCCCTAGAGTCTACTAAAACCTTTATGTTATGTAGAAAACAATGCTTTTTAGTTTTTAAAATGCCTTGCAACTTGATCATCTTTTAATTTTCTCCCCACATTACTTATTTTACTCTTTGAACAATGACAGAGAATACAAGTATTACCAGTATACCGAACAAACTTAGTGGCTGAGAATGCAGACCTTGTCCTCAGGCAAAACAGGATCTAAAGCTGAGAAGGTTGTTTAACTTTTCACTGCTGTGGCTGCTGTTCAAAATCAAACCAGAGGGCTGGAGATTTAGCTCAGTGGTTCCCGCGACTATCTTGCAAGCACAAGGTCCCTAGTTTGATCCCCAGTAACCACAAATCACAATACTGGCCATGGACACTCACCGCTCATGAGTAATTAGAACTACACATTACAGTGCCAGGGCGTGGTGGCTCATGCCTATAATCCCAGCACTTGGGAGGCAGAGGAAGGAGCATTGCTGTGAGTTCAAGCCTGGCCTGGACTACAGGCTCAGGGCCAGCCTAAACTACGAAAGTGAGACCTTGTCTCAAAAAAAAAAAAAAAAAAAAAAAAAAAATCAAACCAGAGACCTTACTCAGACTGGACAGGTACTCTACCACAGAGCGGCATCACAGATCATGTTTTAAGTTTGTCAAGCCTTTAGAGAGTCCCATGGATACAACACCAAGGTTTCTCCCTTTCCAAACATGTAGTAAAAGTGCTTTTTGTACCTCTCTGGTTTTGGACATAGCCATCTGATTAGTTTATGAGAAAGTGCATGCTATTGAGGAGAGTTTTTTGTTTTGTTTTGTTTTGGGTACTGGGGTTTGAACTTTGGACCTTGGGCTTGTGAGGCAGGTGCCAGAACCACTGAGGTAAATCCCTGGCCCTGGAAGAATTTTCATGGTTCTTTCTAGTCCTGTGTCTTGATGGCTCCATTAGCCTGCGCCCCAGAGAGAGGATAATTTGAGACAGACCAACAATGAAAGTGTGTATATCCAAAAATTAACTCATCATTGTTTTAAGCCAATAATATATTTGGTATTATTTGTTGTAATGGCACAACCCAGTCCATCCTGATATCAACCTCAGTCTCCTCATTTGTTAAGTGGAATATAAATATGATATCCTTGCAAGACACTACTTCTAGGACAATAATAGCTGTGAGAGGGGAAAGTAACAAAGAATCTCAATTCCTTCAGTTTTTTAATGTCTCAACAAGTCTCCTCACTCCCAGAGAGTCACCTAGAGTCCGTAACAATGTTCATCATGAGCCAGGCACGATGTGTGTATCTGGAATCCTTGAACTATAGGAGACTGAGTCAGGAGGGTCAGAAGTTTGAGTCTAGTGTGAACAGCTTTGCAACTTAGTGATAACTTGCCTCAGAATAAAATAAAAAGGCCTGGAGATGTAGCTAAGTGTGAAGGGCTCGGATTCAAACCCTAGTACTGCAAAAAGAACAACAACAACAAAAAAAAAATCGATCATCTATGTAGATATATATGCATCTTCTAGCTTCCACATATCATTTTCAACCACATGGATTTTAATACTGTGGATATCATCATTTTCTCTAATATCTTTTGTTTGTTTGTGACAGGGTCTCACTACATGGTGTAGGGTGCTCTTGAACTTACTATCTGGCCTCAGATTTAACCATTCCTTCTGCTCTAGCCCCAAGTGCTGGGATTATAAGTGTGTGACAACACACCTGGCTTTCACTTATATTTATTTAATTTGCTTGTTTGTCAGTAACGTGTTGTGATCATAACTATAGCCTACCGACCTAGGCTTCTTTATTTTATTTTTCTTTTACAGTAGTGAGGATTAAACACAGAGCCTGCATACTGAGCTCCATTCTTTAACTTTTTAATTTTTTTTATTTTGAGGCAAGGTCTCGCTAAATTGCTCAAGCTGGGCTTGACTTCTCTGCCTTAGGCTCCCAGAATGCTGATATTACAGATACATGCCACGATGACCAGCTATCAGGTTTTTCTACTGAAATACCATTTCCTCATCAAGAATCTTGTAAAATTTTTGTTCTGCCTCATTTTAGCTGATGCCAAAAATAAGATTTCCTGGGAGAGATTAGTAGACAGTTAATGGGTGCCACATCATTAGGCAGTGTCCTGAATAACAAATCATCTTTTAGCTTCTTTCATCATAGGATTACTACTACTTACCTAAACCAAAAACACTATTTCACAAGTTACAATTTGATACAACATGAGGAAAACATCATCAACAAATGTGAATGCACAATTACTGAGTCTCTGTTATTTTTTTTAAAGGCTTTGGATTTGGTGCTATGTTAAATATTTAAGAGTTTGTTTCCAAGATTTTTAAATACATTAAGATTTTGGTATCTCAGAAGGTAAGAAAGAAGCATGTCTTAATTCATTCAGGCTTTTGTTATAGAAATATCAAGGACTAAGTAGTTTCTAAACAACAGAAATGTGTTTTTCCTGGTTCTGGAGGCTGGGCACTCACAGATTAGGCACGTGATGAGGGCTGCTTTCCACTACATAGAGAGCCATCTTTTCACTGTGTCCTTGTATGGCAGAAGCGAAAAAGGAATGCTTGATTCCTCTTTTCTAAGGGCACTAAATCCATGAATGAGGACTCTGTCTTCGTTTCCAATCACCATTTGGTCCCACCTCCAAATACCATTACATCAGCATTTAGGTTTCAAGATAGAAATTTTGTAGGAAAATAATTTGCTCAAAAGCAAAGCACAATCTCTGTCCATAGAATCTTATAATTTCATTAAGAAGATAATATAGTCTCACGAATTGTTAATTAGAAAAATCAGCAATGCAAGGTAGAAAGTAGACCTCAAATATAGTGTTTTCAAAGAATTCTCATGTTCATGTACTGTATGAACACCCTAAACCACTTTTTGAAAGCCTGTGAGGCCTAGCCCTAGAAGCATCCCACTAAGTTGCTCAAAAAGTATATATTATAATGAACTGATAAATAATGCAGTTGCTAGCGAACAGTTTAATACCAGTATTATCCCCACTGAGTAACTGGCATTTATGTAACTAGCTACTTTTTTTCATTTTATCTGTCTTATTTTTTAAAAGGAATGAGAGTGAGGTCCCAGTAATGAGTGTAATTCTGTAAACATAAAACAAAAATGGAAACTCTACTTTCCAAAGGTAGAAATAATTAACATGGTATATCTGTCTTCAGTTAGGGTCTCAAGACTCAAAAGCAATGAGGGTGAAATTAATATTGAATGAGTATAAAATGCTTCCAAAATCCTGAAAATGTATCACTAAAGTATGTGTCTAAAGTGTAAGTGGAATATTCTGAATTTCTTGCCTGTCTTAGAATAAACCTCTTCTCCCTGTCTCTCTCCCTGTCACAATAACAGGTAGATGTATTATTTTGACGTACATATTCAACTTTTACACACACTTCATAGAATGTTGTGCGGTCCTGTGAGGTAATGATTCATATGTGTCAAAGGGGTGGGATAGGAGAGTCAGCACAACAGTAAGCCTAACCCTCAAAGAGGGGGACAAGCTTGTAGGTGGACTCCACTGTCTAGGAAGGAGGAGGTGGACTGGACCGAAAGCTTGGAGGATGAAGCACAAATTCAGGACACAAGGATCAGGTGGCAGATGGCATCATTCCTACACAGAACTGCCTGTAGACTATGTGAAGGCAGAATGGAGAAAGCATTCGAACATAGACCAAGAGGAAAGTGTGTGGACTGTAGTAGCCTGAGACAATAGGAAGATCAGAACAGGATCAGGCTAATTTGGACATTATTCTAGAATAATTAACAGGGGTATAGAAGGTTTCTGAGTCAATTAAGGATATTTTAGCAGAGTTCCTCTGGCAGGATAATGTAGGGCTGGAGAATTGTAGACATATGTAGGAAAAAGGAACAAATTATAGGCAGAGACTCAAGACAATTTACATATCATGGTTAATTTTGTGTGTCTTTTTGACCAGGCTAAGAGATACCTACATGGTTTGTAAAATATGGTTCCTGGGTATGTTTACATAAGTGTTTTAGGAGAGCTTAGTAATTGAATTCATAGACTGAGTAAGCAGATTTCTCTCACCATAGTGGTTGGCATGATGCAGACCCACAAAGCCCAGAACAGGATAAACAGGCAGGGGAAGGTTAAATTCACTCTCCTTTCTATTTGTCTTCTTTCTGGACATCAAACCCAGTTCTTATATCTTCAGACTTACACCGCAACTTACACCATTGTCTTCCCTAGTTCTTAAATTCTGGAACGTGAATTTAAACTGCACCATTGGCTTTCCTGGGCCTCCAGCTTAATGTTGACATATTGTGGAACTTCTTGGCCTCCATAATTGAGTGAGTCAACCCTTTATAATCTTTTTCTGTTTTTTTGTTTGTTTGTTTGTTTGAAACAGGGTCTTGCTTTGTAGTTCAGGCTGGCCCTGAGCTCAGCCTCAAACTCACATCACAGCAGTCCTCCTGCCTCTGCCTCCCGAGTGCTGGGATTACAGGTGTGAGCCACCACGCCCGGCACAGTGGTATGTGGTACTGATTGCTGCTGGGCGTGAGTCTCCACGCCCAGTATGGTATGTGGTTAACCAGGGATCGAACCTGGGTCCTTGTACTTGCAAGACAGGCACTGGAACCACTGAGCTAAATCCCCGGCCCCTGTATATCTATATTTATACCTGTGTCCAATTGGTTCAATTTTTCCAGAGAGCCCTGACTAATACACAAGGTACAAAACTTAAGTAAACAAAAGTAATGAGGATTTGAGCTGATGGAAGACTGAAAAAATTAAACAGACACATAAAAAAGTTATCAAAGAATAATGAGAAGACAATGATGCCCTATTGGATATAAATGATGAACATAGATCTAATACAATTTTGAGAATTTAAATCTGAATGATTTAAATGGTGCTGCTAATGAAATATGAAACTCAGAAGTTAAAACACGAGGGTGACAGCAATCATGGAGGAAATGAAAGAGACAGAAACCACAATGTACTTCAGTTTGATTCCCTGAGCTTGAGCTTGAAAGTTAAAAAGAACATTCTAAGGGCACAGGCCTGGTACAGAGTTCAGTTCAATTCAGTCTGATTTCAGTGTCCCCAGTTACCATTCTTGAGTCCATCTTTGTTATGGTTTAGATCTAGAATGCCCTCTCTAACCCCTATGTGTGCAGCAGTGGGGACTTTTAAAGGCAATTGGAGCTTGGGGGCGCGCTGTACTCATCACTAGATTGATCCACTAGGAATTCAAAGCTGAATGTGCTGTTAGGAGGTGGGATCTGGTTAGAAGAGGTGAGTCACTGGGGTATGACCAGGAAAGGCATATCTCCCTTCCATCTCTCCCTTGGTTCTCTACTTCCTGTCCATCATGAAGTGAGCAGCTTTCTTCCACTGTTGAACTCAGGCCCTTCCGCTTTCAAGGCAGGCATTGGTGTCACTGAGCTAAAACCCCAGCCCTCACTACTCCCTTGTACTCTACCCTTGCTGGCTTGGAGATGGCTGTTAATGGATGAAATCTTCCTTCTAAAAACCACGAGCCAAGTAAACATCTCCTCCTTACATTGTGTTGAGAAATATATCCCAAAGACGATGAAAGTGACTGAAACCACTTCATCCCCAGACCCAGGACTCTCGCTTTCCTCAGTTTCTTCTCCCTATCCCATGCATCCCATCTTGGACACGTATGTAAGCCCCTCCCTCTCCCTGGTAGCCTTCTTCCTAAGAGAATGTCATGAGGCCACCAGCTTCCCAGCAGTAAAGAGTGCTCTGCTGCCTACAGACATATCTCCCCAAAGTTGTTCCTGGCTTGGCCTAGAGTACCCTGCTCTGCCCTCTACCCACGCACACAAGCAACACACACAAACACACGAGTGTACCATGTTCACCGGCTAAACTTGTCTGTCCAGCTCAGCCAGACCCACCCGTTCTGGCATGTCTCACACCCCAGCTAGCAGATCAGGGCACAAGCCCTGACCCTTCCCTTCCTGTCTAATCCTCCAAACTGACAAGAAAAAAGAAGTAAGTGCTGGACAGAAACTGTGCCCGAATAGATCACAACACCAGTGACGGCGATGCTTTTAGAGAAAGAGTGGCCAGACTGCAACTTAAAATCCACTTATTTATCAGAAAGCATCAGCACTGCAATTCAGCCTGAATACTGAGGTTTTAGTTTAGAAAAAACAAATGTTATGCGATGCTCTGCTGCTGGAGTGAGTCGGCTCAGTTGCCAACAGAGAGGGCTCTTCATGCCCATTGTGGCACACGTCCTGTAGTCTGGCTCCTCTGCATTCGCACTCATTCTGATGAACAGGAGAGATGAAGCTCGCAGGAAGACCTTTACAAGTATGCCAGAGTTGGAGGCACTTTCCTGCAGCTGCTTCGATCAGACTTGAAAACAGTGACTCAACAAGGTAGTCCTCACTCAGGTTTATTTTGGTGATAGCATGTGTATCTTCCATCTAAAAGGGCTGCAGGCTTGCCAAGGAGACTAGTTGGATAAGGTCCCTTGAGGGATTGCAATAGGAGGCAAGGACAGCACAACGTGGCTGCAGCAGTTGGGCCCAGCCTATCAATTTAGACTTATTAACGACAGGTGCACAGCAGCAGCACCAGAACCTGACCCGAGATCAAACTGAGCCCTGCACCTGGTACCAGTCTTCTGATAGGAGAACACGAAGAACCTGGCACCTGATTCGGTTGTCTAACATGAGATTAGGAGATAAAAGACTGGAAAGGGCAACAGCAACTGACTGTGCGGCCCCTGCCTTCTTGTTCTTGCAGTGATCTGTTCTGCTTGCAGAATATGTCTTCTCTCTTTTCTTCAAAGCACCCTTTCTCCCTGAACACCTCTCATTTTTTTCTTATTTCTGTCCCAAAATAATCTTTCATATCCACCAGGTGTCCGGACCAATGCAGTGATTAAGACAAAGAACCTGGAAAATTCCGCTGGTCCCTACCCCGTCACAAACCTGAAGTCTGATTAAGAATCTGGAAATGTGTGTCAGTCAGACAGAATGAAAAGGCTCAGTCATCCGGGAGGCAGAAAGAAATATCCAAGGTCAGGAAAGGTGGGACAAACAGGGAAAGTCTGCCAGCCTGAAGGGTCCGAGTTGTACTTTGTGTCTGGACTCGGGACTGTTCGTGAGGCCAGCAGTGAGTGGGGAATGCGGACGGAGTGCTGTAGACCTAACATTGCAATGCCTGTTTCTGGCCAGCTCGAGCCAACAGCTGTTCGAACACCTGGGGTTTTTTTTAATTGATATAGTCTGTCCCCCTTTCAATCTAAATTTCTCCAGGTGTCTGCCTTTTAAATTGGTTGTTAGAAAGCATCATTTTAAAGCATGAAATAAAGAGCATAGTGAATGTTTGAGCACTCGGAAAATAAACTACTAAATCCTACAGGTGTATAAACAGAAGGGTAGGTAATAGATTGTTGTTTTGATAAGGTTTACTACCAATCCACTATTTATACGGTCAGACTTCTCAAAGTATTCTTTACAGGCCCACTGGAGAACTGCATGTTCAGCATTACCTAATTTCTTCATAAATCTCTTGCCTTTTAATCAGCTAAGTGGCTATCTGCTGAATTTCCTTGATTTATTGATATCTTTTGAGGGCTGAGACACATCCAGATACTAAGTGATCCAGTGTGGGTGAAATGACACATCACCATAATTATGAGAGGCAAGAGAATCGTGACGAGGCATAAGAAGGCTCCACAGAGACAAGTGTAGACAGCTTCTTTAAAGGGCAAGCTGCAGAGTTGCAGAGAAAATGACACTACCAAGCCAGTTTCCCCCAAAAATCTTTGCAACAGCTCTCTGGAGAGGAGCAATAGATTACCCGACTCAGCAGTTCAGCAGGAACTGAGAGCTCAGTAAAACTCACCTAGTGGGAACTGTATACTGGCTAAACCAAAAGGTAAAACCCTGAATTCTGTTGTTCCTGGAGCTACCAATCTGTGTTGTGGTTGTAAAAGGTGTTTTAAGACCCACTTCTTCACCTGTTAACCCAGGACCATTCCTGAGGAAGACAGTCTTTAAATGCAATGTTTAAAAACAAAGCATATTATCAGAACAGTGTGGAAGGAGTATAAAAAGAGGTCGCCCCTTGGATTGTTCCGTTAAAGCGCCACCTGCTGAAACTCCACTGAAATTACAGTACATAATTGGAGGAGAGGCCAGCTGTCTTAGCTGAGAAATGCTAACTGGCTCTCCATGAAAGAAAACTTAAACTTCAAAACACTAATACTGAAAATGGCACTGGCAAAGACCTCGCCTCTCATAGTGCTTCCAGTTGCACAGTGTATCACATTTATGCAGCACTAGGGAACAATCTAGCAACTAACTGTTATACTATTCATCAGAGTTTTATATAATGGCATGATTATCTACCAAAAATATCAGAAAATCAGTGTTAAGAATGTTGTGCTTCAAAATGCCCCTGGTTTTTAGCCTTGGGGTTTTTCAGGTATTTAAGTAGATGATCCCTTATCTTTAGTAGTATATTTTATAATGAAATACTGAAAGTTTTTTAAAAAGCAGTGGATTGTCATCAAACATATTTGTTCTTTTAAATGCCATGATAACTTAAATACTTTAGTCTGGGCAATAATATACTTTACCCTAAATAGTGTAGTTTGAAAAAGTTAAACCTGTATTACCCAGCGTAGCAGTAACCAGCCACATAGGACTACTGGGTGCATGAAATGTGGCTGTCGACATGTGAAGAAATGATTTTTTTACTGTTGTAGATTACATAAAATATATTGTTTTAGCCAGGCACAGTGACACACACCTGCAATCCCAGCACTTGGGAGGCAGAAGCAGGAGGACTGCTGTGAGTTCAAAGCTAGCCTGGGCTATATAGTGAGTTCAGGGCCAGTCTGAACTACAAAGGAAGACTCTGTCTCAAAACACTTGAAAAAAACCCCAAAACATTGTTTTAACAAATCTTGGGTTTAAGTCACATGTTTGAAAGCATATTTTTCCATGGAAACAATGTATGTAGCTGGTTAAATTCCCAGCTCGCACACATTTACTTAAACCAGGATGCAGACAGCAAACTTGCTCATAGCACCACTTCTCCAGGAGACTTCCGAGTTTTGGTGTAGAATGTCCAGCCCGAACACCTTCCCAGTCCCCAGGTGTGGAACAGGTGAGGAGGACGAGCTTTAAGAGAAATGGATGAAAAAACCAAGGAGGGCAGAATAACTTGCTAATTACATGCATCTGCACTGCAGGTCTTACTTTAGTTCATTCTCACCTTCAATGCCCTGAACTGGAACCAAATGCAAAAGTTATTTCATAAACATCTAAGAAGTGACATGACACGAAGGCTAAAAGCCCACATGGCGAGGCGGGGTGGGTAAGCCACAGCACTTAGCTAAGCACTTCTGGGAAGCTGTGATCAAGCCCACTAGGGTGCAGCTGAGCCTGGAAATTGTCACAAAAGGGACAACAGGGGAGTTAAATTTGACAGCCACGTGAGCTTCTCCACATCCTGCATCCCACACTGACACAAGGTGTCTTAAATAGTGTGCTAAAGAGAGAGTCTTCTCTAAAAGGCCAAAGGTTTGGACAGAACCTTTTGCCTTCTTTGACATGGTTGGTGGCGGGAAGTGAAAGTAAACATCAATAGTAAAGTCACTTTCAATAGGTTGTAGGGAATGAAAAGTTATTGCACTGAAAACAGTTGAACAGAAATTCCAGTTTTGGATGCCTCATCTCATGGAAGACATAATTCAAAAGTTAGAAATGAAGAAATCTTAAAGATGAAGTGTGAACAAAAAGTATGGTGAATGTTAACTGGGGATGGCAGGATATGCTTGCAATTTTAGCACTCAGGAAGCTGAGGTAAGAAGAACCCTGGGAAGTAGAGGCCAGGCAGGGTATATATTGAGTTCAAAACCAACCTACAGTGCATAGTCAAACCTCGTATCAAAAAAAAGTTGGGGACCAGGGATTTAGCTCAGTAGTTCCAGTGCCTGCCTTGCAACCTCAAGGACCAGGTTTGATTCAGTAGCCACGTACCACTCATGCCCATCATCAATCAGTACCACATACCACAGTGCCGGGCGTGGTGGCTCACGCCTGTAATCCCAGCACTCGGGAGGCAGAGGCAGGAGGATTGCTGTGATATGAGTTGGAGGCTGAGCTCAGGGCCAGCCTGAACCACAAAGTGAGACCCTGTCTCAAAAAAAAAAAGTTGGGCCAGAGATGTTGTTCAGTGGTGCTACCACCTGTCTCGCTAGCACAAGATTGTGAGTTTGATCCCCACTACTAGAAAAAAATAAAATAAATGTTTGTTTTAAAATTTTGATTACAGTAAAAGACACATTGCTGTTATTGCCCCTCCTACACTCCGCCTTATTTCAAACACAATTATATTATTGTCTTTGTCACTTTCTGAAACAGCTTTGGGAGTTTTCTCTGGTGAATGTCTTTAATAATGTTGTCATGGCTACCTTGATGTCCTGAATCAGTACGAAATATTTACCTTTAACAGTCATATTGACTTCGGGGAAGAGCCAGAAGTCACATGGTACTAGATCTGGGAAATAAGGTGAACAGGGACATACCCTATGTTTTTATAAGCTCATATTTCCATTGGATGGCCCTTAGCAACAGCATTAACTGTATTTTTTTCTTACACTCCATAAACACACTCATTTCACAGGACTTCTAAAACTGCTTTGGAAAGTGGCAAGAACTATAAGTGTGTTTGAGCAAGGGGGAGTATTCTTTTGGGGAGATTAATGTCAATGTATCTTTTACTTTGTGAGAAATTTTAAATTAACCATATATTTCAACCACCCCTTGTACTTCAAGTCCTTGATTAGCCACAGAAATGGGTTAATCTAAGGATGCACAGTGACTGTATTCCCATGAACGCCAAGTCTTTTAATCATATGAATACATACAATTTATTACATTTTTATAAAAAATTTACATACAAAGTTGAGCTTTTCAAAGTGGCATTCTGGTGGTTAAAACTATACTGATGCTACATTAACACTTTATACTGCAGGAATATCGTGGCATTATAGACATTTGGTCAGAAGTAGTGTCGTGTCCTCTTTTAACTGGCAACTTCCAGTGCTCTGGGGCGACTCCTCCCTGTGAAACTGTCAGTTGGGGATTTCTGTCTCTTTTTACCAGTTCTAGAAAAAAGCTTTCTCTGTGTTGTGATAATCTGCAATAAGACTCATGTTTTCAAAGCTGAAAATTAATAAAATGAGGTCAAGAGGAATAAATCTGAGAGTCATGAGAACTTTTTAAAAAGGATAACATCCACATATTTACTCAAGTCTGAGGAAATCTTGGAGAGTGTGGTACGGGGCTGAAAATGTGGAAGAGTTCCGTGTCACGGACCTTAGAGCAGAATTTGCACTGTACGTGGAATGATGGACTGAAGACAGCTGGTGGGGAGCAGGGAGTGATGGGGGAGAAATATACTTAAAAAGAGAAGCGGAGGAGGAAGAGACAAGAGAGCACAGTTGGGAAAGGGTTCCCAGGCAACGTGGCTCCCGTTCAGTGTTTCCACAGTACTGTAGTTGCTCTTCCCGTCCAAGACTTCTCAAGCACCCCCGCTCATACCATTTTCCCTGCCATTTGCAGTGACCAGGCCTCACTGTTACTAGCAGCCATGAGACCTGTGGACGATGACTGCCAGTGCTCAATGGAGGAGGTATCCTCCAGAGAAAACCTCGGCAGTCCCTCCCCTGACCACCTGGCACAGCCGGGCTTGTCTGCCCTTAGGCCTTGCCCAGAGGCTTTCCTCCTCACTGGTACATTTCCCCACCCTGCTTTCTCCTGTGTGCCTATGAGCCCCCAACGTGAAGCCCCCTTAGCACGCGGCCTTGGATCCAGCTTTATTTTGGTGTTTGTACTCCGAGTACATTCTTCAGTGTTCCTCCCTAAAGTCTAACCACTGGATGCGTCCGACGCTAGTGTCACTCGACGTGCACTCTTCTCCACAGTGCCCGCTCGGCCTTCAGCAGGCTCCGAGGTCCCCTGCCGCCACACAGGCCAGGCCAGCACCTCCAGCTACAGCGATGCAGACTGGGTCTCCGAGAAACCGCTCTCCTCAAGCTTCAGTCCCAGATTGTCGATCCCGATGCTGGTGAGCTGGGGCACGCTGCTTTCCACCGGTTCCGCTGTGCGAGTCGGGGTGGAGCAGTACAAGATGAATCCCACCATGATGACGGTGAAGCTCAGGAGGTAGAGCACAGAAAACTGGAAGGAAACATAAACAGGTCACCCTCACATACACATCTGTCCGCTGCCTTTTGCTAACTGGGCTTTGAGGACGACCTTCTTAGTTGGTTAAACTAAGGCCCTAAACCACTCCGTGTACACTGGCGAGTGCTTGGGCTCTGGCACACACGCCGGCCACATCAGCCTGCAGGGTCCTTAGCTCTTTAGAAGAAATGGAGCCTTTGTCTTTTTGTGATAATCCAGCTGCACCCCACCTAGAGAGCCATCCCACCAAGTGGAGAGAATAAAAAGTCAGCATGCAGTACCAAGAGAGAGTCCACGTCAGGTCCTTGACACAGCTCACAAGGTGACATTGCTGAGTGACCTCTCGGTCTATGCTGTACCGGTACATTTCATTTTGTTAAAATTTAACAAATTAACAAATTATTTTTTCTCTGTAGGCAAATGTGTGGTGGATAGCCAGATACGGGGATGGACACCCATGATTCAGCAGTCATATAGCTGAGGTATCGGGATGAGTTTTAAGCTAGCCTGGGCTATTTAGTAAGATGCTGTCTCAAAAAAAAAAAAAAAAAGAAAAGAAAAGAAAAGAAAAAGAGAGGGGTTATATTTATTCAGGCCAATAAATGTACTTAAATTAGATTAGGTTTAATATTATGATCCCAAAAAAGTTGTATATAACAGAATTACAGAGTAAAGCAAAGCACTAATGGAATTGGGGAAAGAAAAAGATTTAAAAGAAAGAAAAGAAGCTACAGTTTGAAAGATAAGAGAAAAACTAGGTTTCTGAAATGAATGTTAAGTAGATTTCTGCAGAAATCTACAGCTATGGACTTCTGTGGAACAACACTAGGTGTGGTGTTAATTACCACTGGCTTGAGTTCTTGTTCCTAGTTATGCAACATATACTGATGTCTTAAAAATGTTCATAGGGAAAAAAATGACTCAAAGGATATTAAGGGAATTTAAAATAATTTAGAATACCCTAAACTTTTTTTTTTTCTCTGTAAGTTGAAATTTTATTATGTTGTCCAACCTGGTCTTGAACTCTTAGACTCAAGAGATCCTCCTGTGTCAGCTTCCCAAGTAGCTGAGACTATAAGCACGTACCATTGCACCCAGCTCATTAAATTTTAAAGTCACGATTACAACAGTATCTCACTCTTTTATGAGGCATCCAGCATTACCTGTAGGAACACCTGTAACTTGTTTGAAATATACCGTTTGATTTGCCAATCCACAACTGTTCTGAAGAAACACAGTCATGTCACTAATAAGGCCAACAATGGAATGGGACCCTTTATTAGAACAGACTCGGAATGAGTAAGCCTCTCCTGAATATGCCGAAGCTCCTTTCTTAAATTCTATCCTTTGTATCTGGATCTATAGAGGAAGTTTCCAGTGGCCACTTTATTCAGATAGTATTTACTCAAGATCAGTGCCTCGGGAGCAAGAGTGCTCAAGGTCTGACTCAGAGGAGGATTAGAAAACGGGAGACATGCTTTCAGCTGTCTGTTTCAGAAACATCACAGCCAGAGTTATTTTCAGTACTACAGTGTTTTCAATCAGTAGCAGTGTTCATTACGTCCTGAATTTTGTCTACCTCTGTAACTTATTCCTAGGATCACAGTGGACCTGCTCTTTGCCCTACAAACAGACCTTGAATAAAAAAACAATAAAATATGATCTGAGTTAAGAGGACACTGCTAGACATGCAGGGACAAAGGACCATAAAACAAAAGGACTGGAAAGGAATTTATAGATTGGACACTTAACATGACATTTAAAAAGACTTATTCATACTAAGGTTAAAGGAAGTTGAAGAATAGATAGTTAAGATCCTAATCTAACATCTACCACTGTCCTTGAATCATAGCATAGAAACACCAGCATCACTAGGTGGTCATATGAAATGCAGCCCTTGTCAATTCAGATGTGGGGATTAGGACTACTTCTCTGATTCACTTGACATTACTTTTTGTGAGGCTACCAATAAGCTACAAAGACTCCTTCAGTTTTAGGTCAGGAGTATCTTAACTAGCAAGTCTGCAGAGATAACAGCTGGTTCCTGTTCTGTGTAATCTTACAAGGCCAAAGTTTGTGCTTCATAAGCAGTAGTTTCTGAGAGCCCAAGAAGATTTATGTATCAATAATTTAGATAAGCACTGTGAGTTCACAGCTGGTTTGTGAAAAGAATCAAAATCAGCAGTAAGGACTCCTGTTTGGATACATTTTACAAGGACAAAGAAATATGGTTGTTATCCTGTACTGAAACTAACATTACCAGGTAAGAATCAACACTGTGACAGTTTGCTCAAACGACAGTGACAAAAGTAGCAAAGAGGTCCATGAATTTTTGCTGAAAAAAAATGGACTTCTGAGGTTGTGGTTCTGAGCAGCCCGAAGACTCTGGACACCAAGGAGAATCTGTACGGTTAAAACCGCTTCACCATAATGCTAAGATGCAATTTGCCTTTTTTATTTTCACTGTCTTACAAGTGCATGGTGGGGTGTTCCAGGGGCTCCGTGACTACTCCAGGCAGCTCAGTTAGACAAAACTTAATGTGCTGGGCTTGCACATCAGTGCAAAAGAGTTGAACACATCGAAACTGGCTGGGTGGTGCCTCTGAAGAAGGCCAGGCCTGGAGATGAAAGTCACAATGGCCAGATTTCCATACCCCCCAATGTATGAATGGATGTTTGAGATTATACTGTACCACCATCTTTGGGTTTCCCAAGAAATAGACAATTATCTCCTGCCCACAACAACAAAACTGAAGACTATAGATTATCAACCAAGGTTAATGATGCCATCCATATGCCCTAACTTTATAACTCACTTTCCTATTGGGTCAATGCTAGCTAAGCAGCTATATTCTATAATCTTATTGGTTGACTATAGTTTCACCCATGCTGGACCCACCTCATAACTTTACCCTTACTAAATAGTGTCCTCAACTTTTAAGCATTTCAAAGGGTCTCAAGATTGAAAAGTATGGGATCTTCAACCTTAGAAATTCTCAAACTGGCTACGAAATTTTAAAATATCTAACCTGAGTGTGGTGGCACATACCTAGAATGCCAGCCCTTGAAAGGCTGCTGTGGGAGGGTCTCAAATTCAGGGCCACCTGGGTTACATAGGGAGTTCAAGACCAGCCTGGGCCATACAGTAAGACCCTGTCTCAAAAACTAAACAGCCACATCTATTATTTGGTCCTCTGTGATGAGTGAGACAACATGATGGACTTGTGAGGCGGACCTTCTCATCTTAATAACGAAAATGGGATGCGGAGGGTAGGGAAGGAGGGCTGAACTGACAGAGATGGAGACGCTAATGAGAAGACTTGGTCCTGATGTTAGCACTAACCAGCTGATGACTCAGGGTAGATCAGATGGTCTCTCAAGGCCTTTGTTTCTTCATTCCTAACAGTGCTTCAGTCAGCGCTTCCCAGGGGAAGGTGATTCTGTCCCTGGGGAGGCTCTTTTCCACACTCCATATTTATTCTCCTGTTTCTTCTGAAGGCACTGGTATGTCCCCACCTCTGCCCCACCTTGAGAACTAGAACGTGGATCAGGAACTATTATTATTGAGATAAGTTTTTGCTTGTGAGAGTTGAGGAGGTGGAGACAGAAAAAGTCTGAAAAGCCACTGGGCTGAAACACGTTTAAGGTCTCTTCTAGATACAAAATTATTGTCAAGGACATAACCATTCCAGTCATGCACACATGATAATATACCCCTCTCTCCTTCCTTTCCCTCAGTGACCCTAGACTTTCTCTGTGTATCTGGGCAGAGAGCAAACAGAGAAGCTCAGAAAAGCCATGCCTAAGCCTGTCCTGAAGGTCACTAGCAGGCTGGGATTGTCTGTCACCTGGGAACAATAAGTGTTTTCAAATGCCAGTGACCCTGGCCAGGTCATCAAAGATGAAACCCACTGTATTTCATCCATTAGAAAAACTCTAGAAGGGCGTTCTTATTTGGACCAACTTTCTAATTTAGAAGCAATAATAAAAGAAGTAAGCCCTGTCTAATGAAATTTTACTAAGAGGATGAGAAGATTTTATTTTTGGATCTAGAGTCTTAGAGAATCCTATTTGGGCTCAGTGACACACATCTATGATCCCAGCATCTGGGAGGCTGAGGCAGGAGGATCACCATGAGTTCAAGGCCAGTTTGAAAAAGATCCAGTATTGAGATGGGGTGGGGGAGCAAAGGAGGGAAGGGGAATAGAAGGAAGGCAAGTTGCTTAGAGTCTTCTTTTAGAACAGGCAGGCATTCTTACTTGGGCATAAGCTATTTTCTTTTTCGAGACAGGGTCTCGCTTTGTAGTTCAGGCTGGCCCTAAGCTCGGCCTCAAACTCACAGCATTCTTTCTGCCTCTGCCTCCCGAGTGCTGGGGTTACAGGCATGAGCCACCATGCCTGGCACTGTAGTATGTGGTACTGATTGCTGCTGGGCATGAGTCACTATATGGCTACTATACCACTGTATGGTATATGGCTACCCGGGATCAAACCCGGGACCTGTGCTTGCAAGGCAGGCACCAGAACCACTGAACTAAATCCCCGGCCCCATAAGCTATTTTCTTACCTTATAGTTAAATAGGAAGAGTCCAAAGAAAAGGCTGTAGAGGTCAGCTGTCAGGATGCCCAGGTTGACAGAAGTAGCACTAGTGACTTTAATCACCAATGGCATGAAGCTATACAGGCAAAACATACAGAAGACAAATGCCACAAATAGCAGAGCTGTGGGAAAATGAAACATTTAATATTATGGGAAGAAATTAGAAGACAAAATAACTTCAGGCTTTTTTTTTTTTATAGTTGCCACATAAAACGCCCTGGTCCTTTAACAAACTACAGATCATCAGCACTGCAAGTGAGACCACAAAGAGACACTGCAAACAAGATCAGAATAACAACTTGTGATGCAGATGAAGGACCTCAGAGATCTGACGGGATAAGTAATCAACACCATGAAATCTTTTGCGGGGAGGAATTGAACTCAGGGCCTCTGTACTGAGCTATATCCCTCAAACTCTCCCTCCCTTTTTAAAAAAGTTTTTGAGACAGAGTCTCACTTTGTAGTTTAGGCTGCCCCTGAACTCACTGTGCAGCTCAGGCTAGCTCTGCCTCCTGAGTGCTGGGATTACAGGCATGAGCCACCATGCCCAGCTCCTCAACCCTTTTTATGAAAACTGGATCTTGCTAAGTCACTAAATTGCCTAGGCTGGGCTCAAACTTGGAATCTCTGGTGTCTGTCCAGCAGATTGTTGGGCCTGTAGGAATGTACCACCACATCCAGCTAAGGCTATTAAACCTCACTTGTGGTGTCAGCCAGTAGTTTTTATCCCCTGTGCTATCCACCCTCTCCAACAGGGTGAACCTGTGATAAAAGGTCAGGGTATTGAGTATGATAAACGCATACTCAATATCATGTATCAAGAAAAACCACTCATGACCTTTTGTTTGGTCAAGTTAGACACTGTTCATGTAACTGGATTCTGAATAAAGTATTTTTAGAACATCAAAGGCACATATTAGATCCATTGTACTTTGTTCATGGCATTAAGTAAATGCTCCCAGATAGCACAGTGTAACTCTCATCTTTCAAGAAGTGCTGGTAATGTGGATGCTGGATGTAATAGGAAGGTGTCTAGTTTGTAACCACTTTTTAATCTCATCCCAGACTCAGTCTGAATTAATTAATAGAATTAACTTATCCAAGCCTGGTACACAAGGTTTGATGACATTTATGTACTATTTCACCTCTTCCTTTCTTTAATTAAATGAGGTTCAAGTCTTTCTTAACTGTTCTAACACTTATTCCTGCTTTATTTATTTGTGCCACTGTCTAGGAATATCATATGAAAGAAGAAATAGGAGGCAGTAGGTGATTTCATAACCATCAGATGCTTCGGCTAATGTTTCACAAATTACATCCCCAGGGTCAGGGATTTAGCTCAGTGGTTCCAGCACCTGCCTTGCAAGCTCAAGGTCCTGAGTTTAAGCCCTGATATCACAAAAAAAAAAAAAAAAAAGGCATGGGAGTGTAGTTCAGTGCTAGAGTACTTGCCTAGCAGATATGAGGCCCTCTGTTTAATCATCAGCACTTCAAAGAGAAGTTATTCCTGTAGATAATATTTAGAATTAACTTTTATGGATGTTCACCTACCAACTCTCAGAGAAAACTCAATGTAAACCACTGTCACTGGTACGACTTTACAAAAATACATCAATATATTAAAAGAAAACGTTTTTCTCACAGTGTATGTCTGTCAGTTATAAGACAGAATACTTCCAGGCATGATGGTGCATGCCTGTAATTCCAGACACTCAGAAGGCTCAGGAAATGGATGGATGTGAGTTAAAGGCCAGCCTAAACTAGTTAGTGAGAACTTGGCTCAAAAAAGAAAAAAAAAAAGACTGTATTTTAAAACAAAGACCATTTATTTACATACCAATTTTCCAGTTCCAGTGAATGCCAGCCACATCCTTATATTCCACAACCAATCTAAAATTAAAACAAGAGGACATAGAGAGATCCACTGAGGGAGTTTTAATATTAAACAGTTTAGTTGCTATACTTCAGCTGAGATAAGGAATTATGTTGACTTTTGTGTTTTTCTTAGATTATAAAAAAATGATTTCCCTTGAATAAGTTTAGGAAGTTAATGTGCCAATATTTTCTGGAAATAATTGTGAAAGAAACTTACTGGTAATACTGTCACACTATAATCAGAAATCCTAAACATCGCATGTGTATAAGAAAATAAGGCATTGTTCTTGATGTTTTAACAGTCCTCTAACATATTTTTAACAAATTTGATCATTTCAAAAATGAATAAGCTAAACAAAGAATGTTAATATTTAGAGAATAATCATTTGACAGTTTTACTTATGTTATTTGCAAAAGAAAAAATTTTAAATCTTACAGCTGAATGCCACTGATAATTGTTCCAAATAAGCCTAGCATTCCCAAAAATTCCAGTCTGCTCAGTTTCTTCACAATGTATTCTTCACATACATTAGAAATCGCATAGAGAGATGCCCCAAGCAGGACCAAGATATCCCCCAGCAGCACATCACTCCCTGTTGGCAGACAAGACACACAAAGGAGATACAGTCAGCAGGTAAACCACGGGTTTAGGTGACTCCTCTGCATTTAAAGATTTTCTTTGACACAGGTTTCTAGGAGTTTAACTCTCACTCTTTTTACCATCTGGCACAAATTTCACATTTCAACTTCTCAGGAGACTAATGGACAGAAGGATGGAACAACATAACTGCGACACAGGCCTCAGAAAAATGATCTATCTCTGACAAATTCACAGGTTTTACTGGATCTGTAGGGAAGGAAGCTTGTAAGCCAGGTAATTTTCTCTCTCAATTCAAGGAGACTCTTTTGTCACTTGTAGACTGGGTGAATTCAGACCTTTACCAAGTATACCAACGAACTGTCATCTACAAAGTGATTTAAAAAAGAGGTCCCTGGTGAATGAATACCAAGTCTCCTTTTTGGCAAAAAAAAAAAAAAAAAGAATCTAGTTTTCCTGTAACTAATACAAAATGTTTGAATTAAAGGATGTTTGCAGATGTACAATTACTGCAGAAATATCTCAGCGGGGTATGGTGGTGTACTCCAGTACTTTGGGAGGCTGAGGCAGTAGGACTGCAAATTTGAGACCAGACCGGGCAACTCTGTGAACCTTGTATCAAAATAAAAAAATAAATAAGTCTTGAGCCGGGGATTTAGCTCATTGGTTCTGGCGCCTGCCTTGCAATCACAAGGGTCCCCTGGTTCAATCCCCGGTAACCACATACAACAATGCCGGGTATGTTGTCTCACGCCCACCAACAATCAGTACCACATACCACAATGCTGGATGTGGCAGCTCATGCCTGCAATCCCAGCACTCAGGAAGCAGAGACAGGAGAAGTCTGGAGGTGAAGTTCAGGATAAAAGTCCTGAGTTCCATCTCCAGTACAATCAATCAATCAATCAATCAGTCAATAAATAAATAAGAGGAGGAGGAGGAGGGGGGGGAGAAGGGGGTGGGGAGGAGGAGGAGGGACAAAAAAGGAAATAAAAGAAAAAAGAAAACTTCTCTGTCCAAAACAAAATAAAACTATTTAGTGAGATGAATAAACAGTAAAGCAAGGTTTGTGAGCCAGTAGGGACATAAAGATTATGTGGAAATACTCAGAAAATACCAGAAAGAAGTAAAATTTAAAGACAAAATTTTGAATATAGTTAACCAAGTTGTATTTTCTGCATTTTACTCTATTTTTGGAAAACTAAAAGTGAAGGCTTAGGCAAAACTTTTCTGTGACTGAACCACAAACAAGTAACACGGATATCCTACCTGAACTCTCTTCCCTCTTTGCTAATATGTCTGCACCAACCATGGTTCCTACACCCAACAGGCAGACAAACACGGCAATGAAGTGGATCACCCTGTATCTTGCGCGAAGAATAAACCACGAGAGAGCCATGAGCACAGGAATCCCAAAACAATCCAAGAGCTGCAAGGAGGAAAACAACTTTAAACGAGGCCTGGAAAACATGCGCCGCACCTGATACTGCCTGTCTGAACGCCAGGGGGATTAACAGGACCAAAGACATTTGATAAAGGGAAAAGATTTCACTAGCTCAATTCTGAATGTCATTTTTATGTGAATTCAAGGGTAAGATATAGGCAAGGATAATTTTTGATGCACTCAGGTATATTCAAGAGTAAAGTCAGGCACAGTGGTACACACAATCTCAGCACTCACGAGGATACAGCAGAAGGATTGTGAGTTCAAGGCTGGCCTGGGCTACATGCTGAGTCCTTGGCCATCCTGGACTACAGAGCAAGACCCCATGTAAAACTAAAAAAATAATTAATTGTATAAAATAGATGCATTATACTAGTAACATTTCTGAAACCTGTTTTATTGCCCTCCCTGGTTTTTGTTAGCTTGTTTTTTAAGTCTTCTCCTGGAGTCTTTCTGTATCTATTTAGTCATGAACCAGGCAGACCCCTAAATCTCTAGCAGCCTATTTGATCTCATCTGCAGTTTTTTACTGACTGTTTTTTATTGCGATATCATGACTGGAGTCCAACACAGTGCTTGTAAGAATGGGCGTCCTGCCTTGTTATTTATTCCAGCTGCAGAACCCTAATCTCCTAAGTGCTTTATTGAGCCTGTCTGAATAACAGATCATTAAATGATGCAAATGATAACAGCCTGTCCTGAAAGATACCAGCAGAACTCAGCCATAATGGGTGTCTAAAGTCTAAACTGTATTTCTTAAACAAAAAAAAAGAAAATAGGTAGAAAAATTTCACTCTAGAAACTATCGCAGAAATTACCTAGAACTCATTTTTTGTTGTTGTTGTCCTGTTTTTGTCTTGTTTTTTGAGATAGAGTCTCTCCATGTAATTAATGTTGGTCTTGAACACAATATGTAGTCAACACTGAACTCAAACTTGCACAGTCCTCTTGCCTCAACCTCCTACATAGTAGGATTACAGGCATGCATGACCACACCCGGCTTTCCCTACTCCCAAATTGTCTTAGAATCCAACTTAAACAATTTTATTGGGCCACGAATGACCCTATAAAAGTTATCTGTTCACTGAACAAGCCCCTGAGGTCTTAGCTCCACCGCACCACTGATAAGCAACTTCTGTGCCCTTCATGAGTCAAAATATGGACTGAAGGGGCCAGACAAATGATCTTACTTCGCTAGCTACTCTAAAATTCTACAGCTTCTCATCTGATATGTTACCTTTGGTGAAACGTGTGTGTGTGTGTGTGTGTGTGTGTGTGTGTGTGTGTGTGTGTGTTGTAGTAGTAGTAGTAGTATTAGTAGTGGTAGTGGTAGTGGTAGTGGTAGTAGTAGTAGTAGTAGTGGTACCAGGAATCAAACTCATGACTGAGCTAAATTTCCAGCCTGGAAACATATTCTTGATGACCTGTATGTATTCTTCTTTGACGTGGTCAGTTCTCAGAATCTCACTTAATTTGATCTTTAAAAATCATGAGCCAGGGGCCAGGGATTTAGTTCAGTGGTTCTGGCGTCTGCCTTGGTTTTTGCTGGCTTATTTTTTAAGCAAAGGTCCTGAGTTCGATCCCTGGTAACCACATACCACAATGCTGGGCGTGGTGACTCACACCCATCAGCAATCAGTACCACACATCACAATGCCAAGGCATGATGGCTCACACCTGCAATCCCAGCACTTGGGAGGCAAAGGAAGGCGGACTGCTGTGACTTTGAGGCTTGCCTGGTCTACATAGCGAGCTCAAGGCCAGCCTGAACTACAAAAGCAAGACCTTGTCTCAAAAAAATATTATGAGCCAGCAATGTTGCAATCCCAGCCTGTAATCCCAGCTCTAGAGAGACTAAGGAGGAGGACTGCCTGAGTTTAAGGCCACCTGGACTACCCAGTAAGATTCTATCACCAAAACAAAGGAACTTACCCAACATATTTATTGTACAGTCACAATAAGCAGAGCACAAGGTGAGACTCTGGGGATAGATATAAAGTAGGTTGGGCCACATTAAAACATACTAGAAGTACAACAGCATAGGGAAGAAAAAGTGAGACTGAATTAGGCCTGAAAGGATCGGGGAACAGATTGCACTCTAGGAAAAAACAGTCTTAGAGAGGAGCAGGCTGTGGTGAGAATGGGCAGAGGCAGCAATAGAGGAAGCAAGGACAGGAGAAGGAACGAAGGCCATCGATGTGTATGGCCACAGTGTGGGCTTCACACAAACCACTACGTGAGTGCTGCAGTCTTCAAAGGACTCCTTAGGAAGGACCCGAATTCTCACTGATCCAAACTCCCACTCTTTCAGATTATACAGGCTAAAGAATGATTTGAGTTGAGACTACGACTTGAATAATTTAGTAGCAACAGTAGCCCCTTTAGTAGCTAGCAGGGGCTTTAGTTGTTCATTTTAGAGGTAAACATATGACAAATGCTTGTTTTTCTACTAGGCAAAGATGAAAGAAATTGATCCAACCATAAAAGTTTTGTTTAACTGTGTTTAAATCTTTCACCAATTCAAAAATTTTTGTCACTATTAGTAGGATATCAGTCTCTAAAAATTGTAATCAAACAATTAAAATGGGTATGAGAGTTCAAAGGGTAAATATGGCTAGAAAACACCATTCTATCCTCATGCCCTTTGATAATAACACTTAACATACATTCACATCAGACAAATACTGTTTTCACTGATTCCTATCTTGGCAGTAAAATACACCTAATTGCACTTTTGTTCTCCACAATTCTTAAAGTTTGAGATTTGATCTGAATATCTTTAGTCTGTGTATAGTGAGAAATGTGACTCACCAAGAAGTTGTAAATTCATTAAGCTGTGAGGTCTACATCTGGCCTTGGCACTGACTTGCTTTCACCTGTTTCTAAAACATTTCGCTCTTAGTGGCCAGTCAGTCTTCCTCAGTGCCACACAGTCGCAAAGGCATACATAGGTGGTACAAAGGTAGATTTTTCGTTGAACATAGCCAGAATAAACCTCATAGAGAAACAGGATGGGGAATTTTACCATATCCCTCCAGAACATTGAGTAGGCTTCTTCCAGTGGGTTTTGTTTTGTTTGCTTTTGCAGCACTGGAGATTGAACCTGGGACCTTCACTCTGAGCTACAGCCTCAACCCTGTTTTATTTTATATTAAGAAAAGGGCTAAATGGCTAAGTTGACCAGGTTGGATTCGAACTTGTAATCCTCCTGCCTCAGCCTCCCAAGGTACTGGGCTTACAGGTGTGCACCACCCCAGTGGTTTCTTATGTCATGAAGTCCACTATATTTATAAGCCTCCATCTTTTATATCCTACGAAATACATCCACTTTGATGTTTGAGAAACACATAAAACAGAACTCTAATGCTGGGTGTAGTGGCGCACCCCTGTAATCCCAGTATTCGGGAGGCAGGAGGATTGCTGTGAGTTTGAGGCTCACTTGGGCTACGTACTGAGTTCAGGATCTGCCTCAACTACAAAGCAAGACCCTGTCTCAAAAAAAGGGAGGGAGGGGCAGGGATTTAGCTCAGTGGTTCCTGCGCCTGTCTTGCAAGTGAAAGGTCCCTAGCTTGATCCCCAGTAACCACATATAACAATACTGGGCATGGTGACTCATGTCCAACAACAATCAGTACCACATACTACAGTGCCAGGCATGGTGGCTCACACCTGTAATTCCAGCACTCAGGAGGCAGAGGCAGGAATATTGCTGAGTTTGGGGCTGAGCTCAGGACCAGCCTGAACTACAAAGCAAGACCCTATCTTTAAAAAACTCAAAACAAAACAAAACAAATAACACAACTCTGTTCAACATTACAGCATCAACTGTCAACTAAACACTTAGGCTTATTTTGGTAGGAATTGTTCGACTGTGCCATGGCATTAGCAATTTAGGAAGTGATTAACTTGTATATGTTTCCACTAATTTAGGGAAACATGAATCATTAGAACATATGCTCTCCCAGAAAACAGACACCATCCACCTGTGTTTAGGTTTTCTTCAAGTAAGCAGGTTTTCGATAAAATAAGGTTGACACTTATGGGGACATATTCTCTTCTGGAAGCTGTAAACCCAAGGTGACCCTCACCTGGACACTGGTTAGAGTTGTGTACTGGTACGCTTTGACAATCAGGTAATTCGCTTCCACATCTGCTAGTCCTAGTAGGATGTACTTCCACCATTTTTTCCTCAGGATGTCTAAAAGGTTATCGCTGCCTGGTTGAAAAAATGCTGGGTTAGTATATAAGACTTGAAGATGATAACGTAAAACAATGGAATATGTAATTTGGGAAGATATTTGAACATAGTTCCTACTTATCTCTCTTCTAATTTGCTCCGATAGTTTCTACTTCTCTCTCTCTCTCCTCAGTGGCTCTTTGTGTATACGTACATGTTTATAAGAAACCACTGGAGCGGTGCACGCCTATAACCCCAGCACTCTGGGAAGCTGAGGCAGGAGAATTACAAGTCTAAACGCAACCTGGGCATCTTAGCCATTCAGCAAAATGCTGTCTCAAAAAATATATATAAAAGGCCTGAGGATGTATCGTTTCTCATGTAAGAGAAACCATGCAATATTTGAACTGTTGTCTGATTTGTTTCACTTAACATTATAATCTCAAGTTGCACACATTTACCTAGAGAGGCTTCAGGTTTAGTGGTACGGCAGCATAACACTCCACTGTGTATAAATACCACATTTTTCTTATTCGTTCATGAAAACAAATTTTTTGTTACTGTTTTTTTCTTTTTGTTTGTTTGTTTTTTGAAAAAGTCCCACTTTGTACTTGTGGTTCAGGCTGACCCTAAACTCAGTATGTAGCCAGCCTCAACCTCATGGCAGTCCTTCCTGCCTCTGCCTCCCAAGTGCTGGGATTACAGGCATGAGCCACCATGCCTGGCTATTTGTTTCTTTTTTGTAAGAATCATTTTGTTTTATGTCTTGTACTTTGAATAACTGCTTTAAGATAACAATATACAATGTATTAATAATGTTATTTTATTATAAACCTTTTCATATAAACATCTTTAAATGACACTCGCATATTAATTTGGAAGTAAGACAGTGAAGCACCAGTTCATTGTGTACTTTCAGTGTGGCGCCTGCTAACTTTCATTACCCAGAACCCAAACTCCTGCACCACCTCGGCGGAGTCAGTTGGACTTTTTCAGTAGGATACCCAAGGTAAAGGTGTAATCTCAAACCAAGTGTTCAAAGAGAGCACCACAAAGAAAGTGGGAGGAAGTGTAGCACTGTAATGGGAGTAAAATATCCAGATATGAGTGTGGATGCCAAAAATGTTTTCCTAAGAATTAACTGTGTATTTGATCTCTAGTTATGGGTTTCTTTAAATGAAACTGCATGTTGTCATTCTTTTGGAGGACACCTGCTTATGAAAAGTGAAAATTCAGCTAGTGCTTGGGCTGGGGAAGTAGCTCAGCAGCACCAGACCTTGCAAGCGCAGGGTCCTGAGTTCGATCCCTAGTGTGTGTGGGGAGTATAGCTAATGATAAACTTAGGAAAGAGTTTGGCATGATGACAGAAGCATCTTTTAGTTCCCCAAATTCTGTCTGTTGAAATCACCTAGGATTCACAACTTTGGAGAATATAGCATCACAGGAGATAAAGCACCGGCACATATGTGAGAAGGTTTTCTGGTATGATAAAGAGAAATAAAGGTAGTAAGAATCAAGACCTAATAACTATCATTAAAACCCAATTAGCAGGAACACTAAGTGAATCTTCCTCAAATAGGATGGCCTCCCCAGGGGACATTGCTGATGTGCTGCCGAATCACTGACTTTGTGAAAGCTGGGGTTTCTAGAAAAGAACAAAATCCAGGGTTATCAACCATGTGCCAGTTCCGTCTCCACCTCCTAGTGCTCTTGCCAAGTATGATGTCCTTCCCCCACCCTGCCACCTCCATGCCTTAAGGTGATGCTGTCTCACACAACTGTTTCCTAATTTCTTTAAAAAAATAAGTTACTGATCGTGGCACATAAGAATACCACTGATGTACTAAAGTTCATTTAAAAGGAACTAACCAACACCACAATGGTGATTTTAAGGATGAAACTGGGAGTAGTGCACAGTCCCAATCACCTGAGACACTCATTTTCTTCACAGAAAGAAATCTTACTGATGTGACAGTACCATCCTTTCTCTCATGGGAAGAACTCAGGGGCTGTGTGCTGAGCAGCCCCAAATAGGGTGACGGCAAAAGTGTGGGGTCGGAGGCAGGCTGCCTGGGTTGGACTCCTGGCCCCACCAGTTACTACCAAAAGGACCTTGAGCAAGTTATCTAATGCTGTATGCGTGCAAAATGGAGATGATAATCATAATCTGAGCTCTGAGGTGTCCGAGGCGGAGAGGGGCAGGGGGGATGGTGGAGAAAAGGAAAACAGAGAAACAAAGAACCCTGCCACAAAAATGCTAGTTAGAATCTATTTTTTCCTAGCTAACTAGAAACATAGTACTAAAGTAGCTTGGGAAGCCAGTGATAAAAATGTTAATTCCTTATCAATCCTTTGCCTTTGTTACTCTCAGTACCTACATTTTGGGGTGGGGGGTGCAGCTCAGTGGTACAGCACTTGCCTCACGTGCATAAGAACCTACATTCAAACCCCAGCACTGTGTTTTATTTTTAAATGTGTAAAAAGCAATCATTTTTCTAGATAATTTTGTTGGAAAAGTAATTCACACATCTGACATACCTGATTGAAAAGCCAGCATCACTGTATAAATCAGGAACAGTAAGCAGTAGTTAAGAAAGCTCTGAAACATGGGGGTGTTCACTTTGTACTTTTCTGCCAAATACTGGCTGGTGATCGCCGTGCCACAGATACACAAGGACAACATCTGCCCCAGAGCAATTGTCTTCAAAATATGCCTAGAAAATAAATTGAAGTAATTTGCAATTAAGTCCTACCTGTAAAACACACACACACACACACTTTTGTGCTAAACACAAAAAGAAAGTGCTAATCATACCAAATGGTTATTTATTTCAATTTATTGCTTATTTCATGCGCACAAATATTAAATTATTGGGTGAGAGACTGTATTCTTTTACATTTCTGACCCCTTCCCCATTTTCAGTAAACATTTAATATATTCTCTCATTATCTAAATACCTGATTGCTTCCACTGCTCTTGAGAAGAGCGCTTTTGATATTGGCTGCACATTACAGTCATGGAGCTCAGAAACAGATCTAGTCCAGTGGGCTCTTCAGATGAGGCTCCGGCCCCGGCCAACACCATGACTCGGCCTTTGAGAAAACCGGAAGCAGGGGACAAGCTAAGACGTGCTCAGATTCCTGAGCAATAAAAACTGGGTAGAGTAAGTTCATGTGCTGTTCGTCACCGCGTTTGTCATTTGTCTTATAGGAACAGATAACTGGTACTTTGTTTTCACTCAGTAAATACTTGTTAAATGACTAAAAATAAAGAAATCACTGTATGTTTTCAAATATATGATCGATCACTACATTCCCAGTGAGGTGAAATAGAGAAAAATAAGAAATTCTGAGAATTTCATGATACAGCAATTAAGAATAAAAATCACTTAAAGAAAAGATCGAGAAAGGCACAGTGGCACACGCTTGTCATCCTAGCACCCAGGAGCTGAGGCAGGAGCATCACCGTGAGTTCAAGGATAGCCTGGGCTGCAGAGCCAAACCCTGTCTCAAAAAGCAAAACAAAACAAAAAATTATCAGTGCTATCGGAATACAGGCTGCAGCTAGAAATGACATTATGACTTGTGAAATGCTAGAACATGGCAGATCTTTGGAGGGAAAGTTTTTGTTAGTAGGAATGTGCAAAATTGGATTCCCACAGGCTGAATGAGAAGGTGAGCAGGTAAACACACCAAACATGAACCTCTCTTTCCAAAAAGATGACTGGGTAGAGAATGGGGATAAGGAAAAGTCTGAAAAATCAGTATCACTTTGAGCACAGGGTTTTTATTGTGTTATTAAAAGATCAAGGAAAATTATTCACATTTGGAAGATAAGCAGAAATTAGCAAGAGTGAAAGCTTTAAGGTTGATAGGAAGATTTTTTTTTGTAATTATGCAACGAAAATGGAAGAAATTTTAGAGGTGATGAAAACAGATGGTTCTTGGAAGAATCGGGAATCACAGGTGCGAAAGCTAAAATGTTTATGCAAAGTGTTTGAATAGGTCTGGCAGGTATAGAACAAAGCCAATATGGAGTTCCCTCCCAAGACTACCCTTCTTCTTTCCATAATGCCCTACGTCTTGCCTCAACCCCTTTAGGTCACTGTTGTGTCATAAAGGAACCCGCCAGTTAGGAAATTTAAAAAGTGCTCTGTCAGCCCTGACCACTAGTCCCCGTCCTCAAACTGTGTATAACCACCTGCCTGCCTTGTCCCGGTGGCTGCTTCTGTCTTTAGAGCAGTCTGGCAGGTACCTCACCCCCACACAGCCCAGCTACTGGACACCTGAGTCTCAGTCCATTTTATTTTCCATCAGTGTTCTTTGTGTTCACTGTACAAATATTTCCTTGAAGTTAAAAAAGTCAAGAGTCAAGAGTAAGAGCCCATTCTGGGCTACCTAGCAGCTTACCAAGAACCTATTTCAAAATTTAAAAATGGAAATTAAAAATTTATAAAAAGGAGAAAGACTATGAATATGGCCCAAGACAAAGGGGGTTTAATCCCAGTACAATTTTTAAAGAATTTTTAATCAAATAGAATGTGAATTTACTGTTTGATGAACCTCAGAGTTCATCTAATGCATTAGTTCTCCACCCTTGTTCCCCACTAGAACAAGAGAGCCATTTTAAAAATTCTGCTTAGGCCAGGATTTAGCTCAGTAGTTCCTTGAAAGAGCAGGTTCCTGGGTTTGATCTCCCGTTACCACATACAACAATGCTGGGCATGGAGATCATGCTCACCACTAATCAGTACCACATACCACAGTGCCGGGCGTGGTGGCTCACACCTGTAATCCTAGCACTGATAGGGAGAGGCAGGAGGATTGCTGTGAGTCTGAGGCTTGCCTGAGCTACCCAGTGAGCTCAGGGCCAGCCTGAACTACAAAGACCCTATTAAAAAAAAAAAAAAGAAAAGAAAAAGAAAAATTCCTGGTTGCTGTGGGTACAACCCAGTGGCATAGTGCATGCTCAGCACTTAGCAGGCCCTGGGTTCAATCTCTGGCAGCAAAAGAACAGAGAGAAAAGCATAAAATAAATTTTAAAAAAATTTTAAAAGTGTAAAATACTAATTTCCAAGCCCCAGGTGAGACTACTTCATGTAGGCTGGGATCTAGAAATCGGCATGCTTTGGGATGCTGACACAGCTCCTTGGTAGATCATTTGCCCCGGAGAGGTGAAGCTGCGGGTCTGCTCTCACATTGCAGGGCGTTGGGGGTAGATATCAGCAAGCTTTCAGCACCCCCTGGCAACTGTCCCGGGCAGCCAGGTTGCAACCATGGATAATACAATTCAAGTTTCTTGTGTAATAAGAGGCCAAAGGAACATCCAGAGACAAGGTGCCTATAGCTATCCAGTGTGACTTCCAAACTTCTACTAAATTCTAGTATACAATTGTTTTCTTGTAGGTGCCTCCTGGTATTGCTTCTAGTTTCAAATTTTCATACTGTCACCCCTTAATCTTTATTTTTTTTAAAAATCTGGGCTGAGGATTTAGCTCTGTGGTTTTTGGGAGACAGAGGTAGGAGGATTGCTTGTGAGTTCAAGGCTCATCTGGGCTACATAGTGAGCTCAGGGCCAATCTGAACTACAAAGCAAGACCCCATCTCAAAAAAAAAAAAGTCTATTCATTCATTAAATATATAAATTTCAGTTTAGTTTGGCCCATTCCTTTGATTTTGATATGAAGTCTTGTCATGTAGTTCAGGCTATCCTTGGAAACTAACAAAGATCTTCCTACCTCAGCCTCCCAAGTGCTAGGATTACAGGTTTGCAGTCATACCCAGCTATTATGAGTGTAAATTGCATCACAATGGCTTAAGCAACATGGAAAATACCAAAATAGCTGACTACACACAAAAAAACTGTTCCAATAGTTTAAAATATATTATTTTCTCCGAAATATTTGTTTCATGGGTTGCAATGTAGCTTAGTGGCACCGTACCTGCCTGGCAGTCATAAGGTCCTGAGTTTAATTCTCGGTACCAAACAAAGCAAAAAAAAACCCATCTGAAATATTTGTTCTAAGAATATTACAACTTAATCTTAACACAAAGATTAAAAATTAAAAAAGGAGAAGCTTGCTGTGTAAGATAACCCTAAACACAGACTATCTGTATGTGCCCAGGCCATAAAGATACAAAAATGAACGAGGACCCTGTGTCCTGAGATAATCGCATTCTTCAGGGAAAAGCTGGCAAGTGAACTTGTCACTAGCATACAGCAAGACAAAGGTTCAGTGAGCTAATTTTTAAAACATCAAAACAATATCAGACAGGCACAGGAAGAAAAAGTATCCCCCACAGAAGTAAAACCTGACCTAAAACAATAGAGAACATTCAGGAATTTCCAGTACATTGATATTGCTATACAACAGAGTGTCAGAGAAAAGTGGCAGCAGATGAGGATGAAAACCAGATTAAAAATGCCGGGCGTGGTGGCTCACACCTGTAATTCCAGTACTCAAGAGGCAAAGGCGGGAGGATTGTTTGAGGTTTGCCTGGCTACACAGTGAGGTCGGGGCCAGCCTGAACTACAAAGTGAGACCCTGTCTCAAAAAAATGAAAAGAAAAGCAGATCAAGATGCCTTATATGCAGCGCTCTGTGGTTGTCATCTTGCTGGAGGTGCAATCATCAAAGTCTTCTCAAGAAGAAGCAGTGAAGTTAGAGTTTGAACATCGCTGGGTTCCTGCGCATGTCAGAGAACATCACCCAGGCCTTAGCCTTCTTCCTAACATAGAAACCAGAAAAAGGAAAGTTGACAAAGAAGTCAAGAGAATACTCAGATTTGTGTTTGAGACAACTGGATAGAGTATATGATTAGTCAAGATCCCAACGGGTTAGAAAAAAACACATAGAGAAAAAAATAATAGCTCCTTTTGGGGGCACACTGGATTTTGCTTAACTACTAGATAGCCAAGAAGAAATGTCCAATGTGCAATTAGGAGGTGGGAGAGAGGTGGGAGTGAGGTGGGAAGGTGACATTTGAACTTGGGGATATAAATGAGATTACTAAGACATATAACTAAAATTTAAGAAAAATAAAGGACACATTGACACCTAAGCAACCGCAGGAGGAAGAGGAAATACATGCAGAGACAAAAGGAAGGTCCAGGGAGGTAGGAAGGGAGGAGAGAACCGAGAAAAGATGGTGTACGAGCTTCTGTGGTGTGGGCTGCCGCACTTTGTCTGCACTCTGGCTGTCCGCCATCCAGTCCCCAGCTTGTAAGAGAGTCCACAGTCTGAGAGTTCATCTACGGGGTCGCTTCCCATCTGAAGCCTTCAGACCATTTCCCCTGGCCCTTCCCTGAAAGCCTAATTTTGAAATGTCCAACAAGGCTGCTACTGTCTGACCTCTGGCTGGCTCCCCAACCTCATCTTGGACTACTCTTACAGCTTACCTAATGTTCCATTTTTAAGATTTCTTGTAAGATATATAACCTGTGCCCATCTTATACAGACTTTAAATCACTTCTAGATTACTTATAATACTTCTAATGGTGATGATGCAAATAGTAGGTAAATAATGCTTTGTGTAAGGAATAATGACAAGAAAGCTGTGTAGAGTCGCAAATTTTTCCTTGATCATTTTCACAATGGAGGTGGTTGAATCCATGAACACAGAGCCCACACACATGAGTGCTGACCATGTAACGCACAACCAGTATGTACACAGGGCCGGTATTGGAGGAGAGGTTCATTTTGGCTTGTGGTTCCAGATGTCTGTCCATAGTCACTTTATTCCAGGCAGAAACAATATGGGAGAAGGGCCCAGCAGAAGAAAACTGTTCAATGCAGTGTAGCCAAGAAGCGGAGAGAGGAAGAAGCAGAGAGATGCACACACACACACACACACACACACACACACACACACACACACACATGCACAAACACACACACACACCCCTCTCGCCTCCTCCTAGCAGCACAGTCAGCCCTTAACTCCCCAAATAGTGAACCACTGCTGAGTGCAATATCCCACGATCCAGTCACCTTCCGAGAGCCCCACCTCTCAACACTTGAGGCTGTGGCTACATTTTAGCTCAAACATTAACAACTGAGCAGCTCAGGAAATAAAATAATGGGCCAGGGATTTAGCTCAGTGGTTCCAGCACCTGCTTTGCAAGTGCAAAATCCTGGGTTTGATCCCCGGTAGCCACATACAACAGTGCCTGGCCTGGTCACTCAAGCCCCAACTTAGTCAGTACCACATCCCACAGTGCCAGGTGTGGTGGCTCACACCTGTAAATCCCAGCAGTCGGGGGCAGAGGCAGGAGGATTGCTGAGTTCCAGGCTGAGCTCAGGACCAGCATGAACTACAAAGCTAGACCCTGTCTCAAAAAAAAA